>JASANE010030764.1:0-47862 GCA_030248225.1 Trileptium ribeirensis | reverse complement strand
GACATTTCATACACAACGGCAAATAATATTTGCTGCAAAACTGTAAATAAGTATTTTATACAAAACTGTTAATGACATTTCATACACAACGGCAAATAATATTTGCTGCAAAACTGTAAATAAGTATTTTATACAAAACTGTTAATGACATTTCGGTCTTAAACGGTGAACGATCATTTTGTACTAAACGGCAAATGGTATTCTTACGCAAAACGGCTAATGGTGCTTTTGTACCCCTGTTTTGGGTACGATAATCCTAAAGTGCCCGTGACAGGGTCGGAACGACTCTGTTACAACTGAATGGCAATCGCCTTTGTCAAAAGAGTATGATAAGGGGCGGAGCTTAAGTTTACTCATGCAAAATTTAGACAGGAAATCGTAGGTACAGTTCACAACTGTACTTCATTACAAACAAACATTCATTACAACAAAAACAAACAGCAACGTTGTGGTAAAGAAAGCACAACGCTTTACGACAAATGAAGCAACGTAAACTACTGAACAGTTGAGATCGCGTTATTTATACTTGCAACGCGATCGATCAAAACGCCGAAAATACCTGGGCTGCTCAGTACGACATCAAGATACTTCCACCATATAATGAATGCTCTTCCGTTAGCGCCAATCCGGCTTCGTAAGCGCGCTGAAAATAATTCTGCAGCTTGTGAGCGTCAAAAAATACAACGAAAATATTCGATTGTAGGACCAGCGACGGTAGGAGGAAACGTTCAATGGCAGGAACTGTCGTTCATTACAATAAGTTTCGGTCAAGGCAAGCTCAGCGGCGTAGCGTTATATCCTTAAAAAATAACAGCTTAGGCCGGCGGTCCTGGGGCTGCAATTTCCCAGCCTTGCCTTTATGTGTAGTCTATATATGATCCATATACGGGTCATAGATTAGCCTTATGCTCAGGCTTAGTCTTAGAATACTGAGGACGTGATAGGTTACATGCAGCTTTTACAGCTCTCAGCTTGACTTTGGACATAAGTTTTATAATGCACAATTGAAGTGACAATGAATGATTTTAGTGTACTAAATGCTGGCCTGTCAAGATTTATAAAAGCGGTTTGGTCTTAGTAGTTCTTTAGTAAAATGACGGATAATTTTGCGACAGTTGGAACATAAAAGTTGCATAATCCGATATCGATTCCATAACTGTTTACCTTTGCAGAAAATTACCCTTATATATTTCAATTTTATGTAGACCTACCTAAAGCTTAATGCGTCTAAAAATATGTTTAAGCGAGTATTACAATTTCAAATAAGTTGCAAGCATAGCTTAAAAGATAATCCTTTATAGTCAAACATCACATTAGAATGCATAGTCGTTTAGGATTGTAAAGTGGGCTGATAAATTTTCGTGCCTACAGTCGAAAATTTTCTGGAAATTACCTATATTCTTATTAACCCTAGAACGTAGTAACATGTTCAGCTAATGGCATATGGAGCGAAAAAATGCCTTCAGCATTGTTTTTGTTTTTGTTTTGCGTCCTTGTCATTCAGTTCTCATTGTTGGGCGATGCTTTTTCAAGTTCATTCCTGCGGCTCGTATAAAGTTTTCAGTTCTACAAAGTAGTCACTAGAACAGTGGTGCCGTTTACATTTGTTATATGAAGAATCCAGTCACGTTTCATCTTACACGCTGTTGACCTGATTCTAAATATATGTCGCGCTTTGTCTATCGTCCATTGCATGAGGGTTACAATCAAGTTGTCACACTATTTTTCACAGGAACCTCGAATATCCCTGCATTTTGTAAGGTGGGACACAGCATCCCCCCCCCGCCGGCATCTCATGGGATTTCAGGTTAACTTTTCAACATATAAATAAAAACATGCCGTTCACTTTTCGGTGACCTTTTTCGAAAGCCAAGTATTCTATTATTCACTTCATTGAAAGTAGTGTTTACATTTCAAAGTTTACGTATCATAGCAACAAAAGGAAATTGATTGTCATAGGATTTGATAAATTGTTCTGAATTAGCAATGCTTAGCAGCTCTTAATCGATATATTTTATGAGCTTTATATAAGCGTTCAGATGCGGCACTCATTGTAATGGTTGCCTTTCTCGTAACGCTTGGACTTCATGAAGTCGGAGGTATTTAACTATGAATAATTTCGAGGCATCGTCTGCACAATTCATAGGTCGTGGGAAATCTCAATGAATTAGGTAGGAAATTTGGTATAAATTGACATTCAACAACGTCCGGCAATTTCTAATTCACTAACGTCGTTTCTGATGCCCTATTGATTGACTAAGTTTTTTCAAAAAGCGATTGGTGTCATTCATAGCTGCTGAAAACAGGATAGTATAAAACGTCATTTGGATAAAATATAAAATACGATTTGTTTCAATAAATGTTCTATGTGTCTTTATAGCGTGTTACACCCTTGAAAATAAAGACAAAACAAACAAAGCTTTACAAGTAATAGTTGTAGCATAGGCAGCAGTGCGTTCAAAGATTTGTACGCACAGTTTGTGACGAGTTCAAACGAGTGCGACAGCACGAGTTTGAACGAGTTGCCGTGCGTACAAATCTCTGAACGCACGCCTGGCTGTGCTACTACTGACTTGTAATACAGCTAATTTAGCTAACCGTGCATTCAGACATTTGTATGCATGGCCTTAATAAGCTGTGTTACAAGCTCTTTTGTAAGCAGAGATCACGCAAAAAAATAATGTAATATAGTTGTTATTTACCTAGTGTAAACCTACCGTTTTATTCCTTTGCCGCTGGGTGTCTTTTGAGTAGACTGAAAACCCTGCAGCAATCCTTACGATATTTCTGGCGTTGATCACATTATAAAGATGCATGACCAGCTGAGATCCAAATCATCTTTATAAAAGTAAAGTTCTGAGAAAATCATAAAGATTACGCCAGAAATTCCCTGGTTTGCTTAAAAGTCACGTAGCAACAGAAGAATGATTACTAGTTGTTATCACATAGGGTAAACACAACGGTTAATGTCATTGTATTAAAAATTTTACATTTTGCTCAAAGAATGCGTGATGTTGAGAAATTCAGTACATAGCTACAGGCTAACACTAACGTCACAGTCTTCTCTAAATTCCAGAATATTTCTAGATATCGATTACTGTGCGTTATCAGACATAACTTGTTATATATAGTAAGTTGGAATCAGGGCGCCTGAAGGTTAAATATGCTACCTAAAGTTTGGTAAACCAAGCATTATATGCTGGATTTGGATGCTAAAAAAGCTTTATAAAATTTATGAAGGTATAAAATATGTATTCTACCATATATAAAATAAGCATTTAGAAGTTAGACTGACTGGTTGATAATAGCTGTTGACGTTTACACTGTTGAAATATCTCACTTTGTACAACCATAATAGCCAGACATCTGAACCCATGTGAAAAGAAAGCACCTATGTAGATGTTCAATTTCGTGGTATATGTGGTTTTTTCGCGGCTCATTCATGAGCATCCTATCGAGCGCCTTAAATGTTATTTTTACGATTATTTTTGTAAACATATAAATATTTCTGAGAGATAGCAGATCCTATACATTTATTTTATTTCTGTACTTAATTGTATAATTTTCTGGTTACTAGCAAGACAAATATCGCAGATTGATCTTATACAACGTTGTTGAGCAAGTTGATTAGAATAAATAATTTGAAAAACTGCAAAATAGTATTGTTTGGTTGTTTCATTGGTTTATTCTTAAAGTTTGATAGCATATTTCTCGTGTTCATGGTATAGCGATATATTTTTATATTCATGAGTCACATTTAAAATTTTCCATGAATAATGAGTGGTGAATAATATTTGCGATAAACGGAGTTGAATCGCTATAATTATATGATTATTATCATTATCAGTTTAACTGGTTCTGTTTTCATTTATGTTTAAGAAAGCTGCTAAACGTCTCGGCAGATGTAATGCTCGCCTTTTTATGTCTGAAATTATCGGCATTTGAAAAGGCATTGTTTCTTATACATTTGGAAAAGTTTTCCTCCGTAAAATAGTTAGATAATTATGCTTATCATATAATAAACAAAATTTTTCTTTATATCTGTGAAAATTTTTTCTGCTAAAATATAGTGACAAATTATTCCTATTATTATCATAAGAAAAATTTCATTGATATGTTGGTATAATGTGATAAAGCAAAAATTGCCTAAATAGTAAAGAAAGTAATACTGAATGCTCTGTACTAATTTTTGTTTTAGGAAATGCTTCCTATTGGTTTTCACATTTTACTGTGAAAGAATGATTCTCTAAACATAAATAAACGCTTTCACAGACTCAAAAATTTCAATGTCAAGGATAGTATATATTATTTTACATGCAATACTAAAGTTTTATGACAAATATTTCTCATAACATTGTTCAGAACTAAAGCTTAACAGTGCATATTACAAATTCAAAGCATTGCTTACTTTAGGACTTTAGCCTAAAGGTCAAAGCAAACCTGTCAGAAATATGGGACCTTTATTAATGGCTATTTTGTAAAGCCAAATTATTACGTGCATTAGGCTTAGTAAATTCTAAACTGAAAAATCAATTTTCATTAATCGATGTAATAAATAGGAAACTCATTCCTCAAAAGGTTCAGTTTTGTCAGTCCTAGTTTTCGTTGTGGAATCAAACGAACATTGATTTATTACCACGTTTTACGTTCTACTAAATAGATATAGTAGAAGCGATGCGAATCAGCTATGACTAAACATTTTTGTCCTGTAATTGTTTTGGTGCGCGTCATAAGCAGTGATTTAAACTATTATATATTTTATAGTTTTAACAAAGAACAGCTCAGGCGAACTACTAAGGCGGTTCTGTTTTACCAAATGAGTTTCGATATTCAATGACTTGACTGTTTTTTAGTTGGTATCAATAGAGCTTAGCGTTTTGCTATAGGTGTATTCAATAACGAACTGTCCTGTTCTTGAAGCGAAACAGCAGAGCCTACCGCATTTCTTAGCAACCCTGACTTTTGTTTAAAAGTATTCAAGCTTTATTTTGCAACCAACAACTAAAACTGAAATCATTTAAAGCAATCATAATAATCCAAGACATTGCTGTAATCAACTTAGAGCGCAATTCACGAGTTTTACGATGCGTTTGTTGTTGTCGTTAGCATATATTGCTATAACCTGGAACTTGGTGAGCTTTGTTGTTTATAATTAAAATGCTAATGCGCGACTAAACTTAAAATGACCCCGCCTACCAGCCTATTTTTAGAATTGCCATATTTTTTGTGTTACAGAACGCTTCTTTGTGATAACATAATGTAGCAAAAGCCATTTAAGAACAGCAGTAATGTGGTATGAAATGGGTAATTTCTGGTTCGCAAATTCGTTGATAAAATCCACAAATTGTTGAAAACACAATTTTGTTAGTTTTAAATTCGCGTGATTTGTTCGCGAACAGTGTTAGAGGGAGGCGTCGGTCGATACATGGGGTGCAATAACTCAGCGATGGAAACAATTTTAAACATGTTGTTCAACATTTGAAATCAAGAATTCTTAAATTTGTTCGTGGACGCAAACGTATAAAAAATAAAATTTGTTAGCGAATACAAACGTTTATTCTTAAGCAAATGTTGTTCGCGAACACAAGCGTAGTTCCTAAATAAATTTTTTTGTATAGATTATTTTGTCATAGAGAAATACGCAAGCGACAGCACTATGATGCGCCAGTACAATTAAGGTGACCCCGCCAACCATTATATTTTGTATTTTTGGATAAAATTTGTTACGGAACTGTTTTTGGTCAATTAAAATTCGGCGTAAAACTGTTCGCGAACACAGCGCTCGTGATTGAAATCTAACCATTTTGTGTTCGCGAAAATTGAAGAAAAGTTAACCAAATTTTTGGGAACGAAAATTTCTCAATTTGATTGTGACGTCACTTTTGCATTAAATTTGTTCGCGTACACTACATAAACCAAATTTAAATGATAATGCATTAGGGAACAGAATTTCTGTAAACTGAAATCGCCGAAATTCTTTTCGAATACAAAGTCTAATTTCTGGCACTTGAATTTGATTTTGCCAATTTTCGGTTAGCGAAAAACCGAATGAAATTAAGCTAGTTTTCCGTAACAAAGGTTTGCGATTCGGTATTGGTAATGACAGAATAGGATGCATGGCGGGGTCACCTTAAGTTTACTCGTGCACGAGCATGCATGATGAAAATCACCAAGCATCAAATGTTTGCGAACATTTGCTTTTTAAAATTAAAGTTGCGTTGGAGATAATGATTTATTAATCGTGCTCGGGCCGTGTTTGAATCTGCAATTTATTTGTGAACATTTTATGGGTGAAATTGTTCGTAAACAAGTTCATGTCGTATTCGACTATGATTCCAGGTTAAAAATTTAATGATTGTACAAATTTGTTGAAAATTTAAAATATGAAAATTGTTTCTTCGCGAATACTTGAGCATTCAGAAAATTTTACTCGGTTTATGAACAAAAATTTGTTCAATTTCATTTGATATGACAATGTTCGCAAATACTGAAAATTAAAAACTTTAACCACGCTCGTGTTAGCGAACAAAAGTGAATCCTGAATTAGTCAAAGTTCTAATTAGCAGTGAACCGTTTTCTATTAATAAGAAATCGCCAAAATTTTGTTCCGAGACAGATTTCCGGCAGTTGGATTGATAGAACAAAATTTCTGGCAGTTGGATTCCACTTTGTTCAATTCTGGTTAACGAAAAACCGTGCCAAATTCCTTGTTTGTTCAGTAACAGTTGTTCTCGATTCAACATCGGCTTTGACAAAATAGGATGGCAACGGGGTCATTTTAAGTTTAGTCGCGCATAAGCGTCTAAGTCGGCAAATTTCCAAATACCGTAAAAATTGTTCGACTTTTATGATATTTGAAAAAGGAGAATCAAAAAAACAACAAGCAAAACCAGAGGCAGAATCTTCCTGCCCAGCTATGTAATAAATTGCCATTATACTAGATGCCACAAGATTATATGCAGAAACGAGCAGAAATTCGTTTGGACCGTCGGCGTCGTAAACTTCAGCATGGACATAGACAAGAGCAGTAAAAGACACAACTAGGTGATCATATCTTTGCGACAAAGTTGCATAATGGATTGCGCTTCTCTTCTATAAGGGTTTGAATTTGGTATATAAATTACTTGTTTTTCTCTAATTTAGTGCACTAAAGGCCCAACTGTGGTTGGAAATTTACTGTTGCTTTTTTTACACATATTTCCTTCTATAAGTTCAACTCAACTTGTTTATTAACAAGTTTTAGATGGTACATATGTTGCAACTATAAGGTATATTTGTAGTTTTACAAGCAATAAAAGATCGACCGAAAGGAGTCAGTAGGCACCGTGAATAGGACACATTTATAAATTAACAGTCAAAAGCGACGTCGCAAGTTACCTTGGTTCATACATGCGACGCTCCGAGGTGTCAAGGGCGGGGAGGGGGGTAGCAGGGGTGTGCTGACACTGGATGTCGTCTCGGGGGCAGTGTGACGGGAAAATGCTCTTGGGAAGAGGTCTTCCAGGGAGGCTTTGAAAATAGTTCATGACCGCCCCACCCCTTCGACGAGCCATTTGTGCCGATTTTACCTCCATTGTTTGTCAATTTTTACCCTGTTTTACCAATTTTTGCTAAAATTTTCAGTGCGTCTTCGGCGCAGGGGGAAGGAGGAGTAACCGGAGCATCAGGAGGTAGGGGGTACTGTCGTGAGCTAGACCATTCCGTCGGATGGGATGGGGCGGGATCCGAGTCATCAGCGGTGGTAGCCCCCTGAACTACTGCTTCGGCAATTATGCTATGGATTATAAATTTCTTTGAAAAGAGAGGATTATCTCAAGTCTACCTAAACAAGGTGTTATTTCGTGAATTTTTATTTTTATACTATAAGCACCTGTTGGTTATCAATATGGCAGTGAGTGGATTTCGAATATCAACTGCATAGTTTTCAAAACTATACCTGTATACACTGATCATGAGCTTATTTTTAATTAGGTTTTTGCATCGACCACGCCTCTGTAAAGTGCTGAAAACCTGAAAATATAGTTAAAATTAATAAAAATTAAATTCATCTATTGAAATTTAAGAGTTACGTCGATGACAACGCACTAGTGGGTCCTAGAAGAAGTGAAGATAAAGCTATTCCTTTTATATCAATGAATAATAGTTTAAAGTAGCTTAACAATCAACCAGATGTTGAAGTTCGGATATGCCAGGCTCTTCCGAAACAATGTCCAGTTGACTCGGCTCAGCTTTATACGGGGACGTACCCAGGATTTTGTCCTGGGGGACGGTTCCGATGTTGAACCAACAACGGGTTGCACTACGCAGGCATTCGTTGAACTTTGCGTTGCCTTTAGTCTACGTCATAATATCGCGATTATCACAACTGTCTAGAAAGAGTCGTTACATTATGAAATTCTGTGGACACGGTTTTAACAAAAGAAACTCTTGATAAATATTTTTGTTGGTTCTGACTGGAGGTTCTGGAAAACTTATCTGGGCAGCCGGTGACTAAAATAGGCCCGGTGGATGTCAGCTCTCATAAGCCGTGATCGGTTTGGCTCGCCTATCTAACTGAAAGCCCGACTACTATGAGATTTTAACCATGTCATGCCCGATTTAATTCGTGTACCGTAAATTCGAATGTCAAGTTGGCACTTAAGCATAGATCGAACCCAGGTTGTTGATTGAAAGCATCACGCCCAATCCAATAAACTGCCTAGGAACTGTTTCCTAGTTCCCTAATGAACATTGCAAAAGCAGTTGATAACAATGTTCGTGCAAACACAGATCATAGGATAAACGCTGTTAACACAACTCAAAACAATGTACTCTAGGCCTATTACGGTGGGCATCAAACGATTAAAGGCATTGTAAGAATACGTGATTTCATTATATTAATGAAAACTTATAATATATACAAACCAACAAAGGAACTGTATATGTAGTTATTTTTTAAGGACCGAATGAGGTACGCTCGGGGATGCGCAACTCTTGTTGTGTTGGCTGACTATTATACTATACTTCAGTTTTCACAATTATTATTAGAAGAAAACTTTTAACACCCGACCCCAACTTTTCCAGATATTCTAGTCTCGACTCTCATAAATATATCGTCCTCAGCTGTACAGACATCATGCGCGGCGCGGCTTGGCTTTAGAGCGGAGCCCAGCTCAGATCTTAAATTCAGACGTCTAGTTTAAATCGAACATGTAAGCTGTGTGTCATGTAATTGTCATGCTCCGTTCGTTTTACGGCTATTATATGATTAATATCATTAATAACATGACAGGCATTCTTCTACGTTTGGTAATGTGGCGCATACTTGTACGTTGTTCCAAAACGATACACGTACTATGATAAGTATCACTTAAACTTTTTCACGTATGTTACTAAGCATCTGAATCATATAAGTAGAAATTCCTGACCTTATTGGCCTAAAATCATCACGTAAATTAGGTCACGTTTGTATCTACAATGTAAAGCTGATATTATGAGCCACTCGCCACAAATATACTCAGTTAAGTTTGTTGTATTCTTCACAAAAATCGATGTGACTTATTTCCAAAAAATACTAAAGCTCCATCTCAAACCTACTGGCTACATATTACTTATAATATTATTTATTCTTGTTTTACATTAACGTCCTAAACATATGTTTTAGTCGTATTATATACTATACCATGTCAACGTATATAATTCACTATAGTTACTTATAAAATATATAATCTATACACTTCCCAGAGGGCAACGTATATAACGTTGTATGCTATGTTACCCTAAGGTTAATATATATTATACTATATGTTATTTATAAATAATGCGGCCCAAGTAACCGTGAGGGCGGAAATAAAATACGGGCCATGTCGTTCGCGAAAATACTAAGCCTAAGCCTTAGTATTAGCCTAAGCTGAGGTCCTTTTATGAGACATACACTAAGGCTGATCCTAAGACGGTATATTACATGAACAATAACAGATTTTAACTAGTAAAAGTAACAAACTTTCTATAATACTTGAAATTGTAAACTCAGATTTCTATCAAGTAAATATTATTTTTTAATGTTGGGTTTACTCACTAAATTGCAACAGTTTTTATCTGCAACTTTTTGGAAAATTCGGCTGCTACATTTAACAGTTTTGAAAGCGTTGGATATGATAAATATTTAAGTGTACACCCTTCGAGAGAAATTAACTCTTCGTAAAAGTTGCAGCGAATTGGATTTTTAACGAAAAATGTGAGTAAAAGACACGCTGTTTAGGAACACAGAATGAAAAATGCATTTTAGATAATTCGTTAGTGATTTCCGAACGTGGCAAGTCGTGTACACGTAGCTACGTCATTCACTGTTAGACGGTTATGCCGAAATTTAAACATACTTGTATTGTTGCAACTTCTATTAGCTGCGGAGCAGATTTCCTAATTCCACCAAAGTATTTATGATGTAATTAAAGAATTCGCGTACGCAAGTTTAGATATTTCGGCGCATCATCACCAGCTGACGCCAGACGTTGTAAAAATCTACAATTTTACACAAATAAAGTCAAGTTTAATTGCTCAGAAGGAATGTAGTATTTATGACAGTCTAAATAGCCCTTTTAAATAATGAACGAGTAAAGCAAATGCATCATTTTAACCTAAAATGAAACATCATGTTGTAGTTTTGCGATAGTGTATAATTGTACACGTTAGCAATGGTGCAACTGATGTTTCTGATACTTTCACAATGTATTTAGCTTGTGCTTTTATAGCTATTAGTATTAGTATGAAGCAAACGGATCTTTTTCGAATAGAACTCAAAATTTACTATAGTACTTAAGCTGTGTAGGATCTGCGGTTATTTTATATCTTGATGATGTCTGGATAGATTAAGCATAAACTTTTCGAATGCTTTTCAACTGGGATGCTGTATACATAAAATACTCAATACAAGTTTATTAATATTAACGAAAGTCCTATTTGGACTTAAATAATGACAGTTTTGCTGTTAGATGTATAACTTGTTTATGGCTGTGCCTACTGTTCTTTGTAGTCAACAAATGTAGTATTTAACCTAAGGCTACGCGCCGAAAAATATAAAGTACAGAAGGATAGTGATCCTTTCGCGATGAAAGATTGTATAGCATAAATAACTCGTTTTGTCGCATATCTCTTGATTTTGCAAAACACCTAAAGTCTTAAACTCTGAAAACCCGAATGTCACGTCTTGTTGCATCATGTAACTAATGCAACACTGTTTAGTCAACACTAATGCAACACCAAACGGGGACGCTTTTTAACACGGGACGCTTTTTACCACGTTTGTATACGGTTCCTTACGTTGGTAACCATACGTTGGTATATTACCATACGCTATTTTTTGGTTACTATACGCAAAACTTTCGAATACAATTGTTCTTAGTAAATGTATAAACTCGAATTATGTTGGCAAGATGAATCCAATGGTGTCAAAATCAGCTGAATTCACAAGTTAACATTATAGGTTAAAGCTTACGTTTAACTTAGATGGGTGCCGCTCATTAATTCGCGAACAGATTGAGCTGATTTTGAGTTATTCCTCTCACATCATCAACGCGCTTCAAACGGGATATATAAATTAAACCTGTACTTATATTTCAGCGCGGCATAGTCGAAAAGACCCAACAAAATTTGTTTGCTTAGATTTGGCACTAGAATGTCAATTTGTGAGGAGATCTTTCCTAGTATATACGAATTTACATCTAAATGATATTAGTTCCTCAGATTAACCAGCTAGATCACACTTATTGCGAAAATTTGAGTGAAATCTGTTCAAACCTAGCTACAAGCCATAAGTTCAATAACAGGCTGATAGGTATAACCTGATGGTCTTTTTTGTTTTAGCCAAATGAATGTCTTCTATTGCCTAGAGTAAATACAATGGTAACTAGTTAAGCTTGTGCAACTTAGCAATATTTTAATGCCTTTAAGATTGTGAAAGATTGTTTATTCTCAAAATCTTGTAATTATCTTGAATATTCGAGGCTAAAGCGCTTATTTGTTTCAGACGTCCTGCGGACAGGTTCAGAATGATGAACCGTTAGCGCTGGAGAAGCTTAAAGCGGAACAGGAAGTCCTGTCTGACCGTAAGTGCCCTGTTGCAAGATACACATTTAAAGATTTATTTTGTATAAAAAATTACTTGTTTTGTGAACGGTTTATATATGCTGTGTTAAGATCTGTTATACACATGTTGGATTAACAAATATGTTGGATTTCGAACTGAAATTTCCAACAGTTTCAAGCCTTAATTATGTATCTTTGACAAAAATCATTTGACTGATCATTTCATGTGTGTATCGTTATGCTAATTTAGTTACACGAATAGTTTATTCTAAATAATTTAGGTTATGTACTCTCAGCAGATTTAACGAAAATAATTTAAAAATATGTTGATGATAACTTGAACCTGGTTGAATATCAGTGCAAAACCTGTTTCTAGCGAGATTACCAGACTGCTAATTTCAGGGTCTGGGTGCGGTAACAGTGTTATAAAGGATAACACCACGCAGGACAAACAAATGAGTGGTCCAGCTATAAACTTGAAGTTACTGGCTAGTAAAGGCCCTTGCTGGTTTGAAAATCACCCACATTCATTAACTCTGGGCAAATACATAGAAAAGCTGGTAGCAAGCCAAAATATGAAAGGCCTACCGCTGCGGCTTTAAAGTAAGAAAAATTGGATAGTGCCATGAGCTGAAACGGTAACGATATAAAAATGCTATACTGAAAGCTCAAAGATTATGCGCCGCTGGCGAACAAACATCAGTTACAACCGAAACGAGTAAAAAATTATGCACTGGCGTACTTCTATTAAACTGGAAGAGGCCAACAAGCTAAGGACTGGCTGTTGTAGTGAACAATGCAATAAAACCCATTCTGCGGTAATCGGTTCTGAAGCATGTCAAACATGACAAAGAGGCACATTACTAAGAAATCATTACGGACTTAAAAACATCGCAGCCACGCATGACCAAACAATGTCATGAGATTTGTGCAGGAAGATATGTGAATAACGATTTCAAATTGGTGGATTGATGGTTGGCACAGGAGCAACACAATCGCCACGGAGTCTCAATGGCTACAACGTTGGCAAGAACATTTTGACCAGGTTTATAATCATGTCTTTTATTCAAGTAAACATTTATCAGGCATTGAACTTGACTTTGCCTCCGAATACAGCGAAAATGATTGTCAAGAACATCTACCTGCCTAATAAATCGCAGCCGCCACCAAAGCACTGCATAATGGACGGGCACCGAACGAAGATCCGAACTAGTACAACATTTGATGCGATCACTAAGCAAGTATATGCAGAATAGAAGTTGCCCCAATATTGGCGCACCGCCAACGTCCTTCCATAAAGGCGACAAGACTGTATTTTCCAACTAAGTAGAATCTTCGATCCACACTTCGTCTTCAGGATCTTGGATGCCTTCATCATTAACCATTTCAAACATCAATGCTAGAAATATACACATTAACACTTGGGCGGATTCCCAAAGTGACGAAGCACACTAGACCAAATACTAAATCTACACACACTTATTAAAATGTTATGAATTTTTCAAACCAGATGCAGTTGTATTTATCGACAATAAAGCGGTCCTAGGCTACGTACATCGACCGCCACTACATTAAATAATGCCGTCTGTGTTCCTATCAAGATCGCCTAAATGTACAATGCATTATTTGAGATATATCATATTCTGCGGTCCGCATTGACAACTCAACTTCGGGATCAGTTCCATGCTCGTACCACGGGTCTTTGTTGTAACAGGTGATTTCATTTTTTAGTCAACAGGGTTATGTGTACCGCTTTACAAGCCCATGACTGTACTGTCTATAGCGGAATATAAAAATTTTATCGTCAAAGAATCTTGAGAGTCTCGAAGTTTAATCGAAAACCCAACGCTAAACTTAGCTTACATTAGGGGCCCAAAATCGAACTTCACTGACTACTGCAACAAGTACGAATGAATCTTCTCCATGTCGAGTTGCGTTAGTGAATGCTACCACGTCGTCTGATCACAGCTGCTAACCAATGATTGGACCCGACTATATGGTCCATCGGTGAAAATTTGGAAATGTCAGGTTTGTGAGGAATCCCAACATCGCTTAGGTACATAACGTATCAGCATTCCGTTTGCTGCAGCCTTTTGCTACCTCAAACTGGGACAGTTGAAGAAACATGGTACACATAGAGTCATTCCAAGAACTTCAGCAACTACTGCAATATGACCGAATAAATCTTCTCGATGTCGGGTTGCGTATGGATTAGTGAATGCTACCACGTCGCCTGATCACAGCTACTAACTACAGAATGGACCAGACTATGACGTTTAGCGGTGGAAATATGAGAACGTCAGGTTATTAAGAAATTCGAACCTCCCTCAGGAACATAATATATCAATCAGCATTCTGCTTGCTGCAGCTGTCTCGTGCAAGTACTGTTAGAGAAAATTCTGCAAATGGAGTGATGCCATGAACAATAAAATCCGGTAAATCAGTTTAACAAACGAGAAAGACTGATGGCAGTGGGTTGAATAGCAGCGGTATGTCAGCAATTTAAGGTTTGCTAGCGAAGACAAAATGGATGCGTAGGGTGTAATGGAGTTGTATATCAATTTGAACAAGCGCAGATTCACAAATCACTGTCGCCATGGTGTATAGTCCGGGTGGGAGAAAATTTTCGAATGGACGCACTAAAAGTTTTATGATCGTTTTTTCTTGTATATGTACAGATTATATTTACCTAATATTAATTTTAATTATATAATTGGTTGTCTAAAACGTATAAAAGCAGCTAATATTTTATTTTTAGTTATATTTTGTATTTTATGTTTTAATAGCGATAGTATACATTACACAAAATATGTAATGCATACTACATGTATAATTAATTGCTATAAAATATTAATATATTATGAAATATTTTATTTAAAATCAAGTAAGCGCACTACTTCAGGAGCAACACTATTTAAGAAACGCGTTAAATTCGGCAAGCTCTAACATGGAACAAAGTTCTTCGATAGATAAAAGTTTTTCCCCGCGTCTTCGTGCAACAAATTGCTAAATTTGTACCTTTTCAGTTTCACAAAAAAATTAGCTGGATGTGGCTTTTTATTCGACATGATGTCAACTTCATCAAGTTTTATAACAATTGCAGATTCAAGTGTGACTTTTTTTCAAAATTTTACAGAGACGTAAACGGACAAGACCATAACTTAGCCTGAAGATATTTACGTTATTAGAATTCCCATTGAATGAATCACATTTATTTTTAGCATACTTTGATATTTAATGAATTATTTAAAATAAAATTAGCGCAAATTTTTTTGCAAATTCGCTTATTAAATAACACACGGCAACATTTAATGAACACGTTCGTCATTGAAGAAATGGCTGTTTTAAATATAAAATAGTTCATTTTACTAAATTTAGGTTCTATGATATGGTCATATGATAAATAAAACACAATTTGTTGGCTATAGCAAATTAGAGCTCTCTGCCCTTGACCAGTGGATGTCTCCGAGGTGATGAACTAGAAGATATTTTTTCCAACTTATATGTCTTTGACACCATTACATTTTCTATATAGTGTCTAGAACTCTTTCTAATTTTTATAAACTTTTGACAGAGCGCAAATTAACTTAGGGCCTTAACAAGGCGAGGGAATAAAACCCACTTCGACCGACTCGGTTTGCCTACAGCTGCACAGTGCACACTGTATCAAATGTGTGACCCTATGTGGGAAAACTTTAATCAAGCGATAGTGCAATGTTTGATTAGCCATTTCTTTTATTATGCGTATTTCGCATAATTTTGGATATACTTTTGCCGAAACGGCGAATAGAGTCAGAATAGGTGCTACCGTCGTTCGCAAGCCGCAACGCTATTTAGGAATTGATGTAGAAACCTCGCATAGCGAGCGAATAACAACCCAACCAGCAACACGCGTTCACCTCCAATTCAGTCAACGCACAATGTACACTGTATCAAACGTGTAGCATTATAGGGGAAAAGATTAAAGAAAATAGTTTGAGTTAATTTATCTTCATTAAGCTTTGAGATACATTAGAGTTCAAGCTTTTGCGTTATGTCCGCATTCAGGCACTAAACTGCAGTCTCGTTCTAGGCTACAGACCTCATAGAAAATTCTGCTAAGAGATATATCGCCTGCGACTTCGTATTTGTCTATTAAATGCATATTCAGAGGTTAATG
Organism: Trileptium ribeirensis; assembly: GCA_030248225.1. Classification (NCBI taxonomy): domain Eukaryota; kingdom Metazoa; phylum Nematoda; class Enoplea; order Enoplida; family Thoracostomopsidae; genus Trileptium; species Trileptium ribeirensis. The sequence continues at coordinate 31,640 of JASANE010030764.1, read as the reverse complement.
CTACCAGCAACAATGTTCCTAAAATTAAATCTGTTTTCCCGATTAACCGCGAGCAGTGAGCTTACGGTTATTGAGTTGCGACATCGACAAACTGTTCAAGTGAAACAACCCATATGATACAAATCAAGCTAAGCGAAATTAAAATACAAAGTGTACTGGTGTTTAGTACGTGACCAACGAAATCGAAGCACTACGACAAGATAAGTGTAAATGATCAGACTGGCACCATAGCGTTTGTTCAGCCAAAACATTAAACTTGCTTGAGCTGTATCATAAAGAATTTGTTTTAAACTGGCCCTTAGCCAATGGCTTTATAATCATTGCCATGTTTGTAGTTTTATCATAAATTCAGTTGTAGTTTTTTCTGAGTTGTTTTCTTGAGTACATTAGTCCAAATCGGCAACTGTTTTCTGTATAAAACTGAATTCCGAATGCATGCGTTAATGTGCAGTAACGGCTTTACCGAAGAAGCTATATTTTAAAAACCAAAATTTTTTGTACCTTTTTGGAAGCCAAAATCGCTGGCTTTAGCACGTAAGCAGCACTTAACGCTGTGACAGGCAAAAGTTCTGTGTTACGACGGAATAGAAGAAAAGGTGGTTAATAATTTTCCTTGTTTCGTAAAAGAAGTTCTACTCTTTAAATGCCTTTATTGGGCTCCTTTTGATGATGAAATGGTAAGATTTATGAAATATATATTGTTATCGGACGTATTTCTATAAAACACATTCCAATCTTGATGAAATTTTGCGCAGCAGTAGTAATGAACAATATGAATAACACTATCTTTTTTGTTGTCCTACGTCAAATTATGTGAAAGCAATGTTACTAAATTTGTGCTCGTTCTTTAATTTTTTAATATCAAAGCTGTTCCTTAAATAGTATGCTTACTCTACTATAATTGTATAACGATCCTGTTATATATCATATCAAATGCAAAATATACTTACAATATGTAATAAGGGTTTACACCTTCAGCTCGCCGCAGAAAAGTTGTCGCTAATATACATATGAATACACTACATATAAAAAGTCAACCGGAAAAAGAACTTACCCGCAACTGACTATCCGCCTCCAATTACAGATTTGCAATTGCAATTGCATTGCAAGTGTACCTTCTCAAAATGTATACTCGTGGATGGCTCGTAAAGCTGACACAATTTAAAGCAAGCTATGCCTTAACTTTGAATTGTTAGGTTTATGTTTTATGTTATAAAACAAGCTATTGCATGTCTTTTGTTAAATCTGCCTTAAAAATTCACTTGGCTTACTCGAATTTATGTTCGTCCGCTTTATAAGGACTAATAAACATTATAGTAGTTTCGTTGACGGTGAACCGTACACTAGACATATAATTAGGTACACACGCCTTCCAAAATAGGCGGAGAGGTACATCCTACATATATGGAAGGTAAAAAAAAGAAACACAACGCCACAAAAAATTTATACGGCGGTTACAGTATAAAGGCCCACTATGGAGGTTTTATCTACTCGTACTTTGTGTGTCAACAGACTAAAACACATGGAAAATATGAAGTCAAGATGCAGTTACGCAACAACATATCAATTTTTGGGGTTAAAAATTTTTATTTTGCCCTAATTTTATTGAACAAAGAAAGGTATGCAATGGGTACGGTGCTATGCGCTTGCGTAGCGTTGCAGTGAGCTAACTCAGTTGCAAAATTTGCTTAGATAAGACGTTTCTTCGAAAACCTAAAGCGTATTTAGAAGAGAGCGAAACGGCTTTCGGCCCCCGACGCTGAAAAATCCCAGGCGGCGACGTCTCCCCTGCCCCTCATTCCCGTACTTCTGAAAAAGATATACAGTGTAAACTATATCATGCTGTTTATTTAAACATCTTATATAATGTGTATGATTTCCTTGACAGAGTCAGTAAAATAGATAGTTTAGACATCATATTTAAGTCCGTTTGTTTTGTTGCATAATGCAGATATGCACTGTACGCCACTGTATAGTACGGTGTAGACTATTGGCCGTCAAATCTTCTTATGCTGGTTCCCGTATAACGTGAATGTCGCGTTTATTCGTACGATGAGTCAAAATTCCAAATTCCAGTACGATTAAGAAACTTGTTTCTAACATTATTAAATTAGTTTTACAAGCGTTTATACATTAAATCATTAAATTAGTTTTACAACTATATTATACATAATATATATTTAATTGCGTTGTTTCAGGTTTGATGAGAAATTTTAAAGAAATTAACGAAAAAACAATGGGAAAATACAACGCATCTGCCGTTGCAAGAATCGCTGTCTACCGACAACGTGATTTCAGCGATTACAACATGACGATAAACAAAGAGCTAGCCGACCTGAAAAAAGAGTTGGAAACATACGATGCTACAATTTCGGAATACAGAGCTGATACCGACTCAGTTTCGACGTCAGAGTATGAAAAAGCAGTGTCTGACCGACTGGACACTTTACAAAAAATAATGGGGTTGGAAGAAAAGCTTGCCGAAAGAGCTGGATCAATTTATACGTCGCAATCGGCCATCCTCAAAGATCCGTTAACTAAAATACGACACAGTAAACAACATGAAATTGAAGCCAAAATCGAGGAATTTGAAAAATTGAGGACACAAATGTCTTCCGATGTTGTTAAACGACACCAACAAATTCGACAAACAGTGCGTCGTGACGTGGGTATGACTGACGATAACTCTATTACAGACAAACTGCGAAATGTACTAAGTAAATCAAAGCGAATAAAAGATAAAGCAATTAAAATAATTGAGACTAGTCAAGTATCGAATAATCCAGAGCACGCTGATATTAATGTGCTAAAACTAAGAGCCGAAGTCTTAGAACAAGAATTGAGAGATTATTTGGAACAAATTGAATATCCAGACCAATTTTACACCGAAATCGGCAGTATTGATCAATCCGATGAGTTTACAAAAGAATCAAAAAATACTGAAGAAAATTCTAGAAAGTCCAACGACGATTCCTGGAATACAGGCGAAAATTCCAACGAGAGCGAAAAGAGTAAATCTGTTAGTCTGGAAGAAGAAAGTGTTGAAGAAACAGAAGAAAGCGGAAGCAAAAGCGTTGAAAAGAGAAGTGCAAGAATAAAAAAGAGGAACAAAAGCAATTATAAGAAAAATAACACGGGGAAATCCGACAAACAGCGAGAAGATGAAATTGTTTCTAGCAGAAATGATGAACCGAGTGAGGAGAGTAGTAAAAAGGAGAACGATGAGATTGACGACAGTAAAGGAAAAAATGATAGATCTGATAACTACAATAAAAATGAGAGCAATGAAAATATTTCGAGCAACACCAACGAGAATGATGACTCAGAAGACGAAGAGGAAAGCAACGAAAGAAGAGAACCGGAGCGTACTAATTATGAACTGGACGAAGACAAAGATGAAACAACGTTACGAAAAGCGGTAAAAGTAGCTCAAGAATACAAACAGGCGCTCAAGGAATTACAAGATGTAGCTGGCTTGAAAGGGACATCAAAATCGCTCAGTTGGGATGAGCGCCAAGAGCTTACAGATGTAGCAGTTGTTGCGGGCAATAAGCTGTCGGAAACTCAAAGTATCGAACTTGCACTGGAAGCAAAGCTGCTTCAATTTGAACTAACGTCACGACGCATTCCCAAATCACGAAGTGACAAAAATATGACGAAGCAAAAGTTCAACATGCTAAAACATCATGTTGAAGCTTTAAAGAATAACGACAAAATGATGCTAAGTCGTATTTCATCAGAGCTTCGCCTGAAACAGCGCGGAATACAACGAGCAGACGGTGAGATCGATGGAAAACGAAACACTGAATTTATTACAGCTCTCTTGGCCAAACAAGATATCCTTGAACGCCAGCTGTTGGCCCAGGATTCATTAGAAGCAGCAGCAGACACTGTTTCCGCAGGTAAGAATCCCGATGTGACAGTATCAGCAACGTTTAAGAAAACATTAAAAGATGATCGTGAAAAATTGTGGTCCGAATTTGAGAGCACTACAGATGATATTCAGGAAGCAATTGGAAAACAAATTCAACATGAAACTGACACTCAAAACATTGCTGAAATTATGGAACTTGAAGAAGTTGTTAGTCGACGCTATACAAGTGTATTGCGAAATAGGAATAAATTAATTAAGCGTAACAAATATCATGAAGAAAAACGCAGCGGAGGCTTGTGTAAAAAAGATTCTTGTGATATCAGAGCAAAACCGATGTCAAAAGGCAACCGCAACGGAGTTTTTGATTCGTCGGAAATACTTAGAGGAGAAAATTTGCTGGCAAAACACATGAAATCGCGGAGTCGAAGACTAAATGAAATTCTTGGCTCGGCACGACGAAAACTAACATCACGACAAAAAGATCACTTGAAAATTAAAACAAAAAAGCTGAAATCGTCGTTGAAGAGCATTGAGAATGAAATTAAAGAGAGCGCTAGGCGGACTGGAATTAGCGTTGGAAACAAGGCAAAAAGTGTTGCCCGAAATTTTCCCAAACAGACGGAAAATCAAAGTCGGAAAACAATTCGCAGAACAATCCAAGACTTAAACGACGAAGCGGAACTGTTCGACGACATTGATGATCTGGAATATAATTATTAACTTACTCAGGCGGATGGGATAAAATGTCATATGTTTAACGTTAAATAAGAAAATCGGCTAAGTTAACCTTTAGGGTATACGTGGTATGTTATTCTCGTTATAATATACATAAGCCTAAGCCTTAGCTAAGCTAAGATCTTCATATCAGCCTTACACTTCGGCTACGCATAAATCGTGGGCTAATACACCTTATCAAACACACCGCACTAAATAGCACTCAATAATATAAAGGCTTTTAGTTTGTCTGTGTCGTCCATTGTTTAATCGATTTTCGTACTTGTTACGCTGATATTTGTTTCTATCCATATAACGTATGACCCTGAAGGTGGCACGCCAGCTAATCCTTGCATGTGTATGTGTTTTACTAGTTAATACACATACGCATATATATTAACGAACAAGACGATTTGAAGCAAAATTGGGACTTTATTGTATTTGTGTTAGTAAATTTATGATACACATGTAGATAATTCTATTTTGTTAATTCGAGTAAAAAAGTATTACTGAAAGCTTTAACGCCGTACACTTATTAGTCAACTTATGCTGCAACTATAGATCATACCTACTGTTTTGTTAATTCACTTAAAAATTGTTACAGAACGCTTTACAGTTAATCGAAGTTTTGCCCAAATTTGTTCGAGAACACCTTTTTGCGTTTGAAACCAGGCCATTCTGAGTTAGCGAAAATACTGAAAAAATTTCCAAAACTTTTGCAAACAAAACCTTGTTGAATTTAAATTCTGTAAAAGCGAGTTTAGCCGCGGACAGTAAGAGTTAAACTATAGGATGAATTTGTTTATTACTTCACAATCATATTAAGTTAGTTTACAAACAGTGGCGAAATATATACAAGACGGACAGGTGTCAGCGAACTGTTTTCCAGCAGTTACCGTTTGCTTACGGGTTTGTCTAATGCAACAACTTTATCGTGCTGTTTACTGTGTCTGTTTATCAAGGAATAGGCTAAATTTTGATTAACCCTTTAATGCCCGAAAAGGTAACGTATGCAAATCTCTGACTCCGCTGCCTATGAGTTGTTGCTGGGTTCCTTAAGGTACCTCGTAACGCAAACTATTAACGCAAATAAATATTATACGCCAACCACAATTCATTGCAAAGAAACCACGCATACAAAATCTACGAGCTTTATAATACAATTGTGAATATTTGTTATTTGTGACGAAAAAATTTGACACTATGGTATAGCGCAATTAAATTTTAGCTGATCCAACGTAAAATCGTGGCCGATCTTATTTACAACACCCATCGTTATCACTAACTAAGATCTTGATTATCAAAGTAGATCTTTTTTACAACGTAGATCTTGATTATCAAAGTAGATCTTTTTTACAACGTAGATCTTGATCACTAACGAAGATCTTGATTATCAGGGTAGATCTTATTTACAACGTAGATCTTGATTATCAAAGTATATCTTTTTTACAACGTAGATCTTGATCACTAACGAAGATCTTGATTATCAGGGTACATCTTATTTACAACGTAGATCTAGGTCACTAACGAAGATCTTGATTATCAGGGTAGATCTTATTTACAACATAGATCTTGGTCGCTAACGAAGATCTTTAATATCAATGTAGGTCTTACTTACAACACAGATCTTGATCACTAACGAAGATAATGATTATCAAGGTAGATCTTATTAACAACGTAGATCTTGGTCACTAACACAGATTTACATTGCAAATAAGACCTACCTTGATAATCAAAATCTTCGTTAGTCATCAAGATCTACGCTGTTAATAAGATCTACCTTGATTATCAAAGATCTTTTTTACAACGTAGATCTTGAATACTAACGAAGATCTTGATTATCAATGTAGATTTTATTTACAACGCAGATCTTGATGACTAGCCAAGATGTTGATTATCAAGATAGATCCTATTTACAACGTAGATCTTCAACACTAACGAAGATCATGATTATAAAGGTAGATCTTATTAACAACGTAGATATTGATTACTAACGAAGATCATGATTATGAAGATAGATCTTATTTACAACGCAGATCTTGATCAGAAATAAAGATCTTGATTATGAAGGTAGATCGTATTAACAACGTAGATCTTGATTACTAACGAAGATCTACATTGCAAATAAGATCTACCTTGATAATCAAGATCTTCGTTAGTGATCAAGAACTACGCTGTTAATAAAATCTACCTAGATTATCAAGATAGATATTATTTACAACGTATATCTTAATCACTAAAGAACATCTTGATTATCAAAGTAGATCTTATTTACAACGCAGATCTTGGTCACTAACGAAAATCTTGATTATAAGGGTAGATCTTATTTACAACGTAGATCTTGGTCACTGACGAAAATCTTGATTATCAATGTAGGTCTTACTTACAACACAGATCTTGATCACTAACGAAGATCTTGATTATCAAGGTAGATCTTGTTTACAACACAGATCTTGACCACACACGAAGATCTTGATTATCAAGGTAGATCTTATTAACAACGTACATCTCGATTACTAACGAAGATCTATATTGCAAATAAGATCTACCTTGATAACCAAAAGCTTCTTTAGTTATCAAGATCTACGCTCTTAACAAAATCTACCTTGATTATCAAGGTAGATCTTGTTTACAACGTAGATCTTGATCACTAAAGAACATCTTGATTATCACAGCAGATCTAATTTAGAATGTAGATCTTGATCACTAACGAAGATCTGGATTATCAAGGTAGATCTTGTTTACAACGTAGATCTTGATCACTAACCAAGATGTTGATTATCAATGTAGATCTTATATACTACGTATATCTTGATCACTAACAAAGCTCTTGATTATCAATGTAGGTCTTATTTACAACGCAGATCATAATCACTAACGAAGATCTTTAATGTCAAGTTAGATTTTATTTGCAACACCCATGTTGATCACTGACTAAGATCTTGATTATCAATGTAGATCTTATTTACAACGTAGATTTTGATCCTTAAAAAAGATCATGATTATGAAATTAGGTTTATTTACAACTCAGATCTTGACCACTAACAAAGATCTTGATTATCAAGGTAGATCTTATTAACAACGTAGATCTCGATTACTAACGAAGATCTATGTTGCAAATAAGATCTACCTTGATAATCAAGATCTTCGTTAGCGATCAAGACCTACGCTGTTAATAAGATCTACCTTGATTATCAAAGATCTTTTTTACAACGTAGACCTTGAACACTAACGAAGATCTTGATTATCAATGTAGATTTTATTTACAACGAAGATCTTGATGACTAGCCAAGATGTTGATTATCAAGGTAGATCCTATTTACAACGTAGATCTTCAACACTAACGAAGATCATGATTATAAAGGTAGATCTTATTAACAACGTAGATATTGATTACTAACGAAGATCATGATTATGAAGATAGATCTTATTTACAACGCAAATCTTGATCAGAAATAAAGATCTTGATTATGAAGGTAGATCGTATTACCAACGTAGATCTTGATTACTAACGAAGATCTACATTGCAAATAAGATCTACCTTGATAATCAAGATCTTCGTTAGTGATCAAGAACTACGCTGTTAATAAAATCTACCTAGATTATCAAGATAGATATTATTTACACCGTATATCTTAATCACTAAAGAACATATTGATTATCAAAGTAGATCTTATTTACAACGCAGATCTTGGTCACTAACAAAAATCTTGATTATAAGGGTAGATCTTATTTACAACGTAGATCTTGGTCACTAAGGAAAATCTTGATTATCAATGTAGGTCTTACTTACAACACAGATCTTGATCACTAACGAAGATCTTGATTATCAAGGTAGATCTTGTTTACAACACAGATCTTGACCACATACGAAGATCTTGATTATCAAGGTAGATCTTATTAACAACGTACATCTCGATTACTAACGAAGATCTATATTGCAAATAAGATCTACCTTGATAACCAAAAGCTTCTTTAGTTATCAAGATCTACGCTCTCAATAAAATCTACCTTGATTATCAAGGTAGATCTTGTTTACAACGTAGATCTTGATCACTAAAAAACATATTGATTATCAAAGTAGATCTAATTTAGAATGTAGATCTTGATCACTAACGAAGATCTGGATTATCAAGGTAGATCTTGTTTACAACGTAGATCTTGATCACTAACCAAGATGTTGATTATCAATGTAGATCTTATATACTACGTATATCTTGATCACTAACAAAGCTCTTGATTATCAATGTAGGTCTTATTTACAACGCAGATCATAATCACTAACGAAGATCATTAATGTCAAGTTAGATTTTATTTGCAACACCGATGTTGATTTACTGACTAAGATCTTGATTATCAATGTATATCTTATTTACAACGTAGATTTTGATCCTTAAAAAGATCATGATTATGAAATTAGGTTTATTTACAACTCAGATCTTGACCACTAACAAAGATCTTGATTATCAAGGTAGATCTTAATAACAACGTAAAAATCTCGATGACACGAAGATCTATATTGCAAATAAGATCTACCTTGATAATCAAGATCTTCGTTAGCGATCAAGACCTACGCTGTTAATAAAATCTACCTAGATTATCAAAGTAGATCTTATTTACAACGCAGATCTTGGTCACTAACGAAAATCTTGATTATAAGGGTAGATCTTATTTACAACGTAGATCTTGGTCACTAACGAAAATCTTGATTATCAATGTAGGTCTTACTTACAACACAGATCTTGATCACTAACGAAGATCTTGATTAGCAAGGTAGATCTTGTTTACAACACAGATCTTGACCACACACGAAGATCTTGATTATCAAGGTAGATCTTATTAACAATGTACATCTCGATTACTAACGAAGATCTATATTGAAAATATGATCTACCTTGATAACCAAAAGCTTCTTTAGTTATCAAGATCTACGCTCTTAATAAAATCTACCTTGATTATCAAGGTAGATCTTGTTTACAACGTAGATCTTGATCACTAAAGAACATCTTGATTATCAAAGTACATCTAATTTAGAATGTAGATCTTGATCACTAACGAAGATCTGGATTATCAAGGTAGATCTTGTTTACAACGTAGATCTTGATCACTAACCAAGATGTTGATTATCAATGTAGATCTTATATACTACGTATATCTTGATCACTAACAAAGCTCTTAGATTATCAATGTAGGTCTTATTGACAACACAGATCATAATCACTAACGAAGATCTTTAATGTCAAGTTAGATTTTTATTTGCAACACCCATGTTGATCACTGACTAAGATCTTGATTATAAATGTAGATCTTACCTACAACACAGATTTTGATCTCTTAAAAAAGATCATGATTATGAAATTAGGTTTATTTACAACACAGATCTTGACCACACACGAAGATCTTGATTATCAAGGTAGATCTTATTAACAACGTACATCTCGATTACTAACGAAGATCTATATTGCAAATAAGATCTACCTTGATAACCAAAAGCTTCTTTAGTTATCAAGATCTACGCTCTCAATAAAATCTACCTTGATTATCAAGGTAGATCTTGTTTACAACGTAGATCTTGATCACTAAAAACATCTTGATTATCAAAGTAGATCTAATTTAGAATGTAGATCTTGATCACTAACGAAGATCTGGATTATCAAGGTAGATCTTGTTTACAACGTAGATCTTGATCACTAACCAAGATGTTGATTATCAATGTAGATCTTATATACTACGTATATCTTGATCACTAACAAAGCTCTTGATTATCAATGTAGGTCTTATTTACAACGCAGATCATAATCACTAACGAAGATCATTAATGTCAAGTTAGATTTTATTTCAACACCGATGTTGATTTACTGACTAAGATCCTTGATTATCAATGTATATCTTATTTACAACGTAGATTTTGATCCTTAAAAAAGATCATGATTATGAAATTAGGTTTATTTACAACTGCAGATCTTGACCACTAACAAAGATCTTGATTATCAAGGTAGATCTTATTAACAATGTAGATCTTCGATTACTAACGAAGATCTATGTTGCAAATAAGATCTACCTTGATAATCAAGATCTTCGTTAGCGATCAAGACCTACGCTGTTAATAAAATCTACCTAGATTATCAATTTTTTTTTCAAAGTAGATCTTATTTACAACGCAGATCTTGGTCACTAACGAAAATCTTGATTATAAGGGTAGATCTTATTTACAACGTAGATCTTGGTCACTAACGAAAATCTTGATTATCAATGTAGGTCTTACTTACAACACAGATCTTGATCACTAACGAAGATCTTGATTAGCAAGGTAGATCTTGTTTACAACACAGATCTTGACCACACACGAAGATCTTGATTATCAAGGTAGATCTTATTAACAACGTACATCTCGAGTACTAACGAAGATCTATATTGAAAATATGATCTACCTTGATAACCAAAAGCTTCTTTAGTTATCAAGATCTACGCTCTTAATAAAATCTACCTTGATTATCAAGGTAGATCTTGTTTACAACGTAGATCTTGATCACTAAAGAACATCTTGATTATCAAAGTACATCTAATTTAGAATGTAGATCTTGATCACTAACGAAGATCTGGATTATCAAGGTAGATCTTGTTTACAACGTAGATCTTGATCACTAACCAAGATGTTGATTATCAATGTAGATCTTATATACTACGTATATCTTGATCACTAACAAAGCTCTTGATTATCAATGTAGGTCTTATTTACAACGCAGATCATAATCACTAACGAAGATCTTTAATGTCAAGTTAGATTTTATTTGCAACACCCATGTTGATCACTGACTAAGATCTTGATTATAAATGTAGATCTTATTTACAACGTAGATTTTGATCCTTAAAAAAGATCATGATTATGAAATTAGGTTTATTTACAACTCAGATCTTGACCACACACGAAGATCTTGATTATCAAGGTAGATCTTATTAACAACGTACATCTCGATTACTAACGAAGATCTATATTGCAAATAAGATCTACCTTGATAACCAAAAGCTTCTTTAGTTATCAAGATCTACGCTCTTAACAAAATCTACCTTGATTATCAAGGTAGATCTTGTTTAACGTAGATCTTGATCACTAAAGAACATCTTGATTATCACAGCAGATCTAATTTAGAATGTAGATCTTGATCACTAACGAAGATCTGGATTATCAAGGTAGATCTTGTTTACAACGTAGATCTTGATCACTAACCAAGATGTTGATTATCAATGTAGATCTTATATACTACGTATATCTTGATCACTAACAAAGCTCTTGATTATCAATGTAGGTCTTATTTACAACGCAGATCATAATCACTAACGAAGATCTTTAATGTCAAGTTAGATTTTATTTGCAACACCCATGTTGATCACTGACTAAGATCTTGATTATCAATGTAGATCTTATTTACAACGTAGATTTTGATCCTTAAAAAAGATCATGATTATGAAATTAGGTTTATTTACAACTCAGATCTTGACCACTAACAAAGATCTTGATTATCAAGGTAGATCTTATTAACAACGTAGATCTCGATTACTAACGAAGATCTATATTGCAAATAAGATTTAGCTTGATAATCAAGATCTTCGTTAGCGATCAAGACCTACGCTGTTAATAAAATCTACCTAGATTATCAAGATAGATATTATTTACAACGTATATCTTAATCACTAAAGAACATCTTGATTATAAGGGTAGATCTTATTTACAACGTAGATCTTGGTCACTAACGAAAATCTTGATTATCAATGTAGGCCTTACTTACAACACAGATCTTGATCACTAACGAAGATAATTATTATCAAGGTAGATCTTATTAACAACGTAAATCTTGGTCACTAACACAGATTTACATTGCAAATAAGACCTACCTTGATAATCAAAATCTTCGTTAGTCATCAAGATTTACGCTGTTAATAAGATCTACCTTGATTATCAAAGATCTTTTTTACAACGTAGACCTTGAACACTAACGAAGATCTTGATTATCAATGTAGATTTTATTTACAACGAAGATCTTGATGACTAGCCAAGAAGTTGATTATCAAGGTAGATCCTATTTACAACGTAGATCTTCAACACTAACGAAGATCATGATTATAAAGGTAGATCTTATTAACAACGTAGATATTGATTACTAACGAAGATCATGATTATGAAGATAGATCTTATTTACAACGCAAATCTTGATCAGAAATAAAGATCTTGATTATGAAGGTAGATCGTATTACCAACGTAGATCTTGATTACTAACGAAGATCTACATTGCAAATAAGATCTACCTTGATAATCAAGATCTTCGTTAGTGATCAAGAACTACGCTGTTAATAAAATCTACCTAGATTATCAAGATAGATATTATTTACAACGTATATCTTAATCACTAAAGAACATATTGATTATCAAAGTAGATCTTATTTACAACGCAGATCTTGGTCACTAACAAAAATCTTGATTATAAGGGTAGATCTTATTTACAACGTAGATCTTGGTCACTAAGGAAAATCTTGATTATCAATGTAGGTCTTACTTACAACACAGATCTTGATCACTAACGAAGATCTTGATTATCAAGGTAGATCTTGTTTACAACACAGATCTTGACCACATACGAAGATCTTGATTATCAAGGTAGATCTTATTAACAACGTACATCTCGATTACTAACGAAGATCTATATTGCAAATAAGATCTACCTTGATAACCAAAAGCTTCTTTAGTTACAAGGTCTATTGGCGCTCTCAATAAATCTACCTTGATTATCAAGGTAGATCTTGTTTACAACGTAGATCTTGATCACTAACGAAGATCTGGATTATCAAGGTAGATCTTGTTTACAACGTAGATCTTGATCACTAACCAAGATGTTGATTATCAATGTAGATCTTATATACTACGTATATCTTGATCACTAACAAAGCTCTTGATTATCAATGTAGGTCTTATTTACAACGCAGATCATAATCACTAACGAAGATCATTAATGTCAAGTTAGATTTTATTTGCACCACCCATGTTGATTTACTGACTAAGATCTTGATTATCAATGTATATCTTATTTACAACGTAGATTTTGATCCTTAAAAAGATCATGATTATGAAATTAGGTTTATTTACAACTCAGATCTTGACCACTAACAAAGATCTTGATTATCAAGGTAGATCTTATTAACAACGTAGATCTCGATTACTAACGAAGATCTATATTGCAAATAAGATCTACCTTGATAATCAAGATCTTCGTTAGCGATCAAGACCTACGCTGTTAATAAAATCTACCTAGATTATCAAGATAGATATTATTTACAACGTATATCTTAATCACTAAAGAACATATTGATTATCAAAGTAGATCTTATTTACAACGCAGATCTTGGTCACTAACAAAAATCTTGATTATAAGGGTAGATCTTATTTACAACGTAGATCTTGGTCACTAAGGAAAATCTTGATTATCAATGTAGGTCTTACTTACAACACAGATCTTGATCACTAACGAAGATCTTGATTATCAAGGTAGATCTTGTTTACAACACAGATCTTGACCACATACGAAGATCTTGATTATCAAGGTAGATCTTATTAACAACGTACATCTCGATTACTAACGAAGATCTATATTGCAAATAAGATCTACCTTGATAACCAAAAGCTTCTTTAGTTATCAAGATCTACGCTCTCAATAAAATCTACCTTGATTATCAAGGTAGATCTTGTTTACAACGTAGATCTTGATCACTAACGATGATCTGGATTATCAAGGTAGATCTTGTTTACAACGTAGATCTTGATCACTAACCAAGATGTTGATTATCAATGTAGATCTTATATACTACGTATATCTTGATCACTAACAAAGCTCTTGATTATCAATGTAGGTCTTATTTACAACGCAGATCATAATCACTAACGAAGATCATTAATGTCAAGTTAGATTTTATTTGCAACACCCATGTTGATTTACTGACTAAGATCTTGATTATCAATGTATATCTTATTTACAACGTAGATTTTGATCCTTAAAAAGATCATGATTATGAAATTAGGTTTATTTACAACTCAGATCTTGACCACTAACAAAGATCTTGATTATCAAGGTAGATCTTATTAACAACGTAGATCTCGATTACTAACGAAGATCTATATTGCAAATAAGATCTACCTTGATAATCAAGATCTTCGTTAGCGATCAAGACCTACGCTGTTAATAAAATCTACCTAGATTATCAAAGTAGATCTTATTTACAACGCAGATCTTGGTCACTACCGAAAATCTTGATTATAAGGGTAGATCTTATTTACAACGTAGATCTTGGTCACTAACGAAAATCTTGATTATCAATGTAGGTCTTACTTACAACACAGATCTTGATCACTAACGAAGATCTTGATTAGCAAGGTAGATCTTGTTTACAACACTGATCTTGACCACACACGAAGATCTTGATTATCAAGGTAGATCTTATTAACAACGTACATCTCGATTACTAACGAAGATCTATATTGCAAATAAGATCTACCTTGATAACCAAAAGCTTCTTTATTTATCAAGATCTACGCTCTCAATAAAATCTACCTTGATTATCAAGGTAGATCTTGTTTACAACGTAGATCTTGATCACTAACGATGATCTGGATTATCAAGGTAGATCTTGTTTACAACGTAGATCTTGATCACTAACCAAGATGTTGATTATCAATGTAGATCTTATATACTACGTATATCTTGATCACTAACAAAGCTCTTGATCATCAATGTAGGTCTTATTTACAACGCAGATCATAATCACTAACGAAGATCTTTAATGTCAAGTTAGATTTTATTTGCAACACCCATGTTGATCACTGATTAAGATCTTGATTATCAATGTAGATCTTATTTACAACGTAGATTTTGATCCTTAAAAAAGATCATGATTATGAAATTAGGTTTATTTACAACTCAGATCTTGACCACACACGAAGATCTTGATTATCAAGGTAGATCTTATTAACAACGTACATCTCGATTACTAACGAAGATCTATATTGCAAATAAGATCTACCTTGATAACCAAAAGCTTCTTTAGTTATCAAGATCTACGCTCTTAACAAAATCTACCTTGATTATCAAGGTAGATCTTGTTTACAACGTAGATCTTGATCACTAAAGAACATCTTGATTATCACAGCAGATCTAATTTAGAATGTAGATCTTGATCACTAACGAAGATCTGGATTATCAAGGTAGATCTTGTTTACAACGTAGATCTTGATCACTAACCAAGATGTTGATTATCAATGTAGATCTTATATACTACGTATATCTTGATCACTAACAAAGCTCTTGATTATCAATGTAGGTCTTATTTACAACGCAGATCATAATCACTAACGAAGATCTTTAATTTCAAGTTAGATTTTATTTGCAACACCCATGTTGATCACTGACTAAGATCTTGATTATCAATGTAGATCTTATTTACAACGTAGATTTTGATCCTTAAAAAAGATCATGATTATGAAATTAGGTTTATTTACAACTCAGATCTTGACCACTAACAAAGATCTTGATTATCAAGGTAGATCTTATTAACAACGTAGATCTCGATTACTAACGAAGATCTATGTTGCAAATAAGATCTACCTTGATAATCAAGATCTTCGTTAGCGATCAAGACCTACGCTGTTAATAAAATCTACCTAGATTATCAAGATAGATATTATTTACAACGTATATCTTAATCACTAAAGAACATCTTGATTATCAAAGTAGATCTTATTTACAGCGCAGATCTTGGTCACTAACGAAAATCTTGATTATAAGGGTAGATCTTATTTACAACGTAGATCTTGGTCACTAACGAAAATCTTGATTATCAATGTAGGTCTTACTTACAACACAGATCTTGATCACTAACGAAGATAATGATTATCAAGGTAGATCTTATTAACAACGTAAATCTTGGTCACTAACACAGATTTACATAGCAAATATGACCTACCTTGATAATCAAAATCTTCGTTAGTCATCAAGATTTACGCTGTTAATAAGATCTACCTTGATTATCAAAGATCTTTTTTACAACGTAGACCTTGAACACTAACGAAGATCTTGATTATCAATGTAGATTTTATTTACAACGAAGATCTTGATGACTAGCCAAGATGTTGATTATCAAGGTAGATCCTATTTACAACGTAGATCTTCAACACTAACGAAGATCATGATTATAAAGGTAGATCTTATTAACAACGTAGATATTGATTACTAACGAAGATCATGATTGTGAAGATAGATCTTATTTACAACGCGGATCTTGATCAGAAATAAAGATCTTGATTATGAAGGTAGATCGTATTACCAACGTAGATCTTGATTACTAACGAAGATCTACATTGCAAATAAGATCTACCTTGATAATCAAGATCTTAGTTAGTGATCAAGAACTACGCTGTTAATAAAATCTACCTAGATTATCAAGATAGATATTATTTACAACGTATATCTTAATCACTAAAGAACATATTGATTATCAAAGTAGATCTTATTTACAACGCAGATCTTGGTCACTAAGGAAAATCTTGATTATCAATGTAGGTCTTACTTACAACACAGATCTTGATCACTAACGAAGATCTTGATTATCAAGGTAGATCTTGTTTACAACACAGATCTTGACCACACACGAAGATCTCGATTATCAAGGTAGATCTTATTAACAACGTACATCTCGATTACTAACGAAGATCTATATTGCAAATAAGATCTACCTTGATAACCAAAAGCTTCTTTAGTTATCAAGATCTACGCTTTTAATAAAATCTACTTTGATTATCAAGGTAGATCTTGTTTACAACGTAGATCTTGATCACTAAAGAACATCTTGATTATCACAGCAGATCTAATTTAGAATGTAGATCTTGATCACTAACGAAGATCTGGATTATCAAGGTAGATCTTGTTTACAACGTAGATCTTGATTATCAAAGTATATCTTTTTTACAACGTAGATCTTGATCACTAACGAAGATCTTGATTATCATTGTAGATCTTATTTACAACGTAGATCTAGGTCACTAACGAAGATCTTGATTATCAGGGTAGATCTTATTTACAACATAGATCTTGGTCGCTAACGAAGATCTTGAATATCAATGTAGGTCTTACTTACAACACAGATCTTGATCACTAACGAAGATAATGATTATCAAGGTAGATCTTATTAACAACGTAGATCTTGGTCACTAACACAGATTTACATTGCAAATAAGACCTACCTTGATAATCAAAATCTTCGTTAGTCATCAAGATCTACGCTGTTAATAAGATCTACCTTGATTATCAAAGATCTTTTTTACAACGTAGATCTTGAATACTAACGAAGATCTTGATTATCAATGTAGATTTTATTTACAACGCAGATCTTGATGACTAGCCAAGATGTTGATTATCAAGGTAGATCCTATTTACAACGTAGATCTTCAACACTAACGAAGATCATGATTATAAAGGTAGATCTTATCAACAACGTAGATATTGATTACTAACGAAGATCATGATTATGAAGATAGATCTTATTTACAACGCAGATCTTGATCAGAAATAAAGATCTTGATTATGAAGGTAGATCGTATTAACAACGTATATCTTGATTACTAACGAAGATCTACATTGCAAATAAGATCTACCTTGACAATCAAGATCTTCGTTAGTGATCAAGAACTACGCTGTTAACAAAATCTACCTAGATTATCAAGATAGATATTATTTACAACGTATATCTTAATCACTAAAGAACATCTTGATTATCAAAGTAGATCTTATTTACAACGCAGATCTTGGTCCCTAACGAAAATCTTGATTATAAGGGTAGATCTTATTTACAACGTAGATCTTGGTCACTGACGAAAATCTTGATTATCAATGTAGGTCTTACTTACAACACAGATCTTGATCACTAACGAAGATCTTGATTATCAAGGTAGATCTTGTTTACAACACAGATCTTGACCACACACGAAGATCTTGATTATCAAGGTAGATCTTATTTACAACGTACATCTCGATTACTAACGAAGATCTATATTGCAAATAAGATCTACCTTGATAACCAAAAGCTTCTTTAGTTATCAAGATCTACGCTTTTAATAAAATCTACTTTGATTATCAAGGTAGATCTTGTTTACAACGTAGATCTTGATCACTAAAGAACATCTTGATTATCACAGCAGATCTAATTTAGAATGTAGATTTTGATCACTAACGAAGATCTGGATTATCAAGGTAGATCTTGTTTACAATGTAGATCTTGATCACTAACCAAGATGTTGATTATCAATGTAGATCTTATATACTACGTATATCTTGATCACTAACAAAGCTCTTGATTATCAATGTAGGTCTTATTTACAACGCAGATCATAATCACTAACGAAGATCTTTAATGTCAAGTTAGATTTTATTTGCAACACCCATGTTGATCACTGACTAAGATCTTGATTATCAATGTAGATCTTATTTACAAGGTAGATTTTGATCCTTAAAAAAGATCATGATTATGAAATTAGGTTTATTTACAACTCAGATCTTGACCACTAACAAAGATCTTGATTATCAAGGTAGGTCTTATTAACAACGTAGATCTCGATTACTAACGAAATCTATGTTGCAAATAAGATCTACCTTGATAATCAAGATCTTCGTTAGCGATCAAGACCTACGCTGTTAATAAAATCTACCTAGATTATCAAGATAGATATTATTTACAACGTATATCTAAATCACTAAAGAACATATTGATTATCAAAGTAGATCTTATTTACAACGCAGATCTTGGTCACTAACGAAAATCTTGATTATAAGGGTAGATCTTATTTAAAACGTAGATCTTGGTCACTAACGAAAATCTTGATTATCAATGTAGGCCTTACTTACAACACAGATCTTGATCACTAACGAAGATAATGATTATCAAGGTAGATCTTATTAACAACGTAAATCTTGGTCACTAACACAGATTTACATTGCAAATAAGACCTACCTTGATAATCAAAATCTTCGTTAGTCATCAAGATTTACGCTGTAAATAAATTGTCCTTGATTATCAAAGATCTTTTTTACAACGTAGACCTTGAACACTAACGAAGATCTTGATTATCAATGTAGATTTTATTTACAACGAAGATCTTGATGACTAGCCAAGATGTTGATTATCAAGGTAGATCCTATTTACAACGTAGATCTTCAACACTAACGAAGATCATGATTATAAAGGTAGATCTTATTAACAACGTAGATATTGATTACTAACGAAGATCATGATTATGAACATAGATCTTATTTACAACGTAGATCTTGGTCACTAAGGAAAATCTTGATTATCAATGTAGGTCTTACTTACAACACAGATCTTGATCACTAACGAAGACCTTGATTATCAAGGTAGATCTTGTTTACAACACAGATCTTGACCACATACGAAGATCTTGATTATCAAGGTAGATCTTATTAACAACGTACATCTCGATTACTAACGAAGATCTATATTGCAAATAAGATCTACCTTGATAACCAAAAGCTTCTTTAGTTATCAAGATCTACGCTCTCAATAAAATCTACCTTGATTATCAAGGTAGATCTTGTTTACAACGTAGATCTTGATCACTAAAAACATCTTGATTATCAAAGTAGATCTAATTTAGAATGTAGATCTTGATCACTAACGAAGATCTGGATTATCAAGGTAGATCTTGTTTACAACGTAGATCTTGATCACTAACCAAGATGTTGATTATCAATGTAGATCTTATATACTACGTATATCTTGATCACTAACAAAGCTCTTGATTATCAATGTAGGTCTTATTTTACAATGCAGATCATAATACTAACGAAGATCATTAATGTCAAGTTAGATTTTATTTGCAACACCCATGTTGATTTACTGACTAAGATCTTGATTATCAATGTATATCTTATTTACAACGTAGATTTTGATCCTTAAAAAGATCATGATTATGAAATTAGGTTTATTTACAACTCAGATCTTGACCACTAACAAAGATCTTGATTATCAAGGTAGATCTTATTAACAACGTAGATCTCGATTACTAACGAAGATATATATTGGCAAATAAGATCTACCCCTTGATAATTGAAGATCTTCGTTAGCGATCAAGACCTACGCTGTTAATAAAATCTACCTAGATTATCAAAGTAGATCTTATTTACAACGCAGATCTTGGTCACTAACGAAAATCTTGATTATAAGGGTAGATCTTATTTACAACGTAGATCTTGGTCACTAACGAGAATCTTGATTATCAATGTAGGTCTTACTTACAACACAGATCTTGATCACTAACGAAGATCTTGATTAGCAAGGTAGATCTTGTTTACAACACAGATGTTGACCACACACGAAGATCTTGATTATCAAGGTAGATCTTATTAACAACGTACATCTCGATTACTAACGAAGATCTATATTGAAAATATGATCTACCTTGATAACCAAAAGCTTCTTTAGTTATCAAGATCTACGCTCTTAATAAAATCTACCTTGATTATCAAGGTAGATCTTGTTTACAACGTAGATCTTGATCACTAAAGAACATCTTGATTATCAAAGTACATCTAATTTAGAATGTAGATCTTGATCACTAACGAAGATCTAGATTATCAAGGTAGATCTTGTTTACAACGTAGATCTTGATCACTAACCAAGATGTTGATTATCAATGTAGATCTTATATACAACGTATATCTTGATCGCTAACAAAGCTCTTGATTATCAATGTAGGTCTTATTTACAACGCAGATCATAATCACTAACGAAGATCTTTAATGTCAAGTTAGATTTTATTTGCAATACCCATGTTGATCACTGACTAAGATCTTGATTATCAATGTAGATCTTATTTACAACGTAGATTTTGATCCTTAAAAAAGATCATGATTATGAAATTAGGTTTATTTACAACTCAGATCTTGACCACTAACAAAGATCTTGATTATCAAGGTAGATCTTATTAACAACGTAGATCTCGATTACTAACGAAGATCTATATTGCAAATAAGATTTAGCTTGATAATCAAAATCTTCGTTAGTTATCAAGATCTACGCTCTTAATAAAATCTACCTTGATTATCAAGGTAGATCTTGTTTACAACGTAGATCTTGATCACTAGAGAACATCTTGATTATCAAAGTAGATCTAATTTAGAATGTAGATCTTGATCACTAAACGAAATACTTGGATTATCAAAAAGGTAGATCTTGTTTACAACGTAGATCTTGATCACTAACCAAGATGTTGATTATCAATGTAGATCTTATATACTACGTATATCTTGATCACTAACGAAGATCTTTAATGTCAAGTTAGATTTTATTTGCAACACCCATGTTAATCACTGACTAAGATCTTGATTATCAATGTAGATCTTATTTACAACATAGATTTTGATCCTTAAAAAGATCATGATTATGAAATTAGGTTTATTTACAACTCAGATCTTGACCACTAACAAAGATCTTGATTATCAAGGTAGATCTTATTAACAACGTAGATCTCGATTACTAACGAAGATCTATATTGCAAATAAGATCTACCTTGATAATCAAAATCTTCGTTAGTTATCAAGATCTACGCTGTTAATAAAATCTACCTAGATTATTAAGATAGATCTTATTTACAACATAGATCATAATCACTAAAGAAAATCATGATTATCAAGGTAGATCTTATTAACAACGTAGATCTTGATTACTAACGAAGATCTGCATAGCAAATAAGATCTACCTTGATAATCAAAAGCTTCTTTGTTATCAAGATCTACGCTCTTAATAATATCTACCTTGATTATCAAGGTAGATCTTGTTTACAACGTAGATCTTGATCACTAAAGAACATCTTGATTATCAAAGTAGATCTAATTTAGAATGTAGATCTTGATCACTAACGAAGATCTGGATTATCAAGGTAGATCTTGTTTACAACGTAGATCTTGATCACTAACCAAGATGTTGATTATCAATGTAGATCTTATATACTACGTATATCTTGATCACAAACAAAGCTCTTGATTATCAATGTAGGTCTTATTTACAACGCAGATCATAATCACTAACGAAGATCTTTAATGTCAAGTTAGATTTTATTTGCAACACCCATGTTAATTACTGACTAAGATCTTGATTATCAATGTAGATCTTATTTACAGCGTAGATTTTGATCCTTAAAAAAGATCATGATTATGAAATTAGGTTTATTTACAACTCAGATCTTGACCACTAACAAAGATCGTGATTATCAAGGTAGATCTTATTAACAACGTAGGTCTCGATTACTAACGAAGATCTATATTGCAAATAAGATCTACCTTGATAATCAAAATCTTCGTTAATTATCAAGATCTACGCTGTTAATAAAATCTACCTAGATTATTAAGATAGATCTTATTTACAACATAGATCATAATCACTAAAGAAAATCATGATTATCAAGGTAGATCTTATTAACAACGTAGATCTTGATTACTAACGAAGATCTGCATTGCAAATTAAATCTACCTTGATAATCAAAATCTTCTTTGTTATGAAGATCTACGCTCTTAATGATATCTACCTTGATTATCAAGGTAGATCTTGTTTACAACGTAGATCTTGATCACTAACGAAGATATTAATTATCAATGTATGTCTTATTTACAACGCAGATCTTGATCACTAAAGAAGATCTTGATTATCAAGGTAGATCTTATTTATAACGTAGGTCTTGATTAGTAACGAAGATCTTGATTACTAGACCGTTGGTCTGGGTAGTAGAAACTGTGAAGTTAAATTACTCACAACGGTCATTAACAAAGTAATGGCCACTCCCAAAATTCATCCCTGGGTAATTCTATGTGTCCAAGCTAAAATGGTGCGATGCCGACGGTCCAAATAAATTAGTATTAGTTTCTGAGAAATATATTTTGGTGGTTACTATGTAACTGTTTATATTACATGACTAGATGTCCTGTTCAAACTAATCGAATTTTTCTGGTTTACATTTTTAACAACATTAATTAAAGCCTAACTTTCACAGTGGTTGGAAGTACGCCCACCGAGAATCTGAGTATATATTTATAGCCCATAAACTGATTCGAAAAGCCTATAATAGATGATTTCGTAAGTTTTATTTATCTTTAAAACCGCCACACAATAAGTCGTAAAAGATGCTAATGTCAATAAAGTTATAGCGTCTAGAAACTATTGTTTTAATAAACTAAAAACGCATACAATATATAAGACTACAAGCGTTTTAAGTATAATAGTCATCGTTTCGGTATTAATACGGTTTGGCGCATACATGGGCATACGGAAAGTAGGGGATTACAGCTTCTGATGTGCGCACCTGGGTTCTCCCTTCGGTGCCTTCGCTGGTAACCTCCACCGATGAGTACAGCCCGTCTCCCGGGTTCCCGACGATCTGGCTATCCAGCGCCGAGACCACGGACCTCGAACATGAACATGTATGGTTTGGTGCCACTTTCGCGTATGATATCTTCACGCCAAACGTAATATAATAAAATTCTGCACCGTGTTATTGTTTTACATAGGACAATAATTTACATTATTTATTCTATATTTTGAGTGTAGACATCAGACAACTATTTGTTGCATTTTGGACTAACATACGTACGCATTAGCAGCACCAAAAGTTATGTTATGTTGTTGCTTTCCACATCTCTTATACGTGGTGCCATACATAAAGAGATCTTTTACAATATTACGATCTGACAAACAATGATGTACTGGGTTAAATTTATCTTAATACTATACTAAATATTTAATTTTTGTGATCTGCAATTTTAGTTTCGGACCTGGTCGTAAAATTGTCGTTAAAACGATGAACGACCAACCATGTAATACAAGAAATAAATTTCATTGCGGTATTTAAGGTGAAAAACTTTTTTAAACTTATATTTCAATAACTCAAAACTTAGAAGACATGATGTAAAATTATTTGAACAAACCCAAGCCGTTAGGTGAATGTCATACTAGGTTGACGTTTGGCTTGCGGTATCCCATTGGGAGCAGCAATTTTCCATGGTCGCTTTGTACAAACGCGCTCCTGAGCTTAGAGTCTGGTGCAAATTTGGGACCCGTATATACCTGTAAGCAATCGTATCGACGGTTGCCAAGTTCTCTTAGGAAAAAATGCACAATCTAATCAGAAATTTCAACAAATGTACTCAAACAACACAGCCTGTTATTTGAACATTTAGACTGAAAACAATGGCAAATGGCTCAGTCTTTTTAAAAAATCAAACTTACTATATATTCTTGGCAAATGGCTCAGTATACATAGTCATATTTTGATTGGCACCTACATTTCTAATATGTTTGAACATGTATCCAAATTCGATAGTAATAATGATGACATGAGTATGCAGTAGCGTTGTTCGGTTGCTGCTTCTGATGTCGTGCAGGTATAATTGTTTAACTTATGCGACGTTCACGTTATAATGTCGGAACTTTTGCCCTTCCTGTCGTCGCAATTCTACCGTATAGACAGTCAGAGTCACACCCTTGCCATAAATCAATTTCCAAACGGTGCACGGCATACACCTAGCTACTACATATTTGTTTACGGTGTCGTACACATCCTTAGCTAGCAATTTCGCGCGAATTAATAGAACCGGACTCCGGCTGTAGCTAAAGCATTGTAATATTAGTATGCTGTGTAGTTTTTTAGTAAAATATCGATATTTGTATATAGACACTATGCATGTTGAAGAGTTTATATTATATTATAAAGAACACACGTTGTGCTTGATACCGTCGTCTGAAAGTGACCATACCCCTAGCTAGCTACCCTTGAAAAAATTATAAAAAAACATGGTGTATCTAATACACCCTGTTGTCGACATTGCGCCTAACACTGTGTGATGTATATAGGTTCCAAACGTTAGGGACATTATAACCTGAACGGCGCATTATACACTCTTTAACAAATTGCGCCACAATTACTGAAAGACTGAGTCACATTAAATTTTACAGAATTTTCCATTATTAGAAGTATAACGTCAAATTTATGCTAATCAAAATATATCACACTAAAGTTATGGCTGGACCTAGCAATAAATTAGTTTAGACACCTAACCTACCCTATTATAAAAGATAGGTTATCGCATTTTCACAAAAACTTATTGAATATTCACTATTAACAAAATTCCTTTACTTTTAACTGATTAGTTTCACCACACCTGTTATTTGCCATGAATACATTGAGTGGATTTAAAATTAGTAAAAATCGCACAATACTCAGAATATTATTAATGTAATATAATAGGCAGAAACTGCTTTATACGTTAAATAAAATTAAACGTTTTCGTTGTTAAAATTAGTTAGCATTTTTAGTTAAGCACGAACACGAAAATAATTTATTCTTTCATAAAATGTAAACGAACGCCCTGTAGACCAGCTGCAGACAGACAATGAATTCCGATAGCATTTCCATATAAAACAAAATCGAAACCAACAATTCTACTGCTCTAATAAAACAACATAGCTCATAACGAATATGACGGTAAGTGGAGAAATAATGATATTATAAGAGTTTGCAATCAATAAACCACGCGTAATTTGACATATATTATTCAACCTAGAAATGCATTTTGTCCTGGCTGAGGGCCGTGAGGTATATGCAGTTTCTGACTTCGATATACTAACCCTGAACCCTACTTTAAGCTAGCTTACTGTGAGAGCTTTATATTAAACTTAAGGTCCTAAGCCGATGCTGCTGCCCACCGATCTCCCGCGGTGTGCAGCTTTAAAGTTATAACGATACACCCTCAACTTGAATTGGGCCAAGTATCAAGATTCCAACACTCGTGTAAACGGTCGTTAAATAAACAAAGCGTAAACTGGGCTCAAGTACAAGCAACAAACTGCCCTAAATGATTTTTAATTTCAAAGCAATGCACAAACAAGACGATGAATATAAGGCCTACCGTAGGGCACACTCTGGTATATTTACATCCATCTGAATTTTGAAATTCTGAAATTTTTAAATCTGAATTTGAAATCAAGTTAATTCCTAGTAAAAAAGGTTTGAATATATCTAAAAGATTGTGTTAAGTTTTCACATGGGCCTCGTGTATACTGGTGGAGTAGGCATAGAAGTTGAATAAATGAAATATCGACTAACAATATTGCGTCATCACCGTTGAGGTCGAATTATCACACTATTTTTATGCCCAACCAAAACATATCATGTAGCGCCTTTAACTTGATGACAGTCTTGTTTTTAGCTGTGATATTGTATTATTTTTAAAGAAAAAATAGCTCTCCATCGGTGGTTTCAGATGACAATTAACAAACCTACATTGTTCAAATAAACAAGTTATCATTTGTTTAATTTATGAAAAGACAACTATTTTAAACAAACATGGCCCGAAAATAAATTTTACCAAAATGTTGCTATTTTCATGTGCAAGCATACTATAAATATCTATATGTTAGAAGGTAGTTGCCCATCTCCTAAGAGTTGGATTTTCTAAGCCATATTTACCCCATGAGGCATCAAATTGCGCGCCTATAAATTATAGTATTGATGACTAAGAATTCATCTATATTTTGTCCTGAACATTTATCATATTGTTCTTTGTAGCTTAATTTTATACATTTCTTTTGACAGTTTATTCATTTGCCATATTCCTCCGCCGCGTAACACGGTATCTAGTCGTGCCATTTAGTCTCTTTATGTCGACGACACTTGTTATTTATTAAATCTTTGTTATGAAAACTTCAAAATTTCTAAGGATACTTTGTTCATAATGTGAGCCCCAAATGTATGATCGAATTATTGAAAATCGAATTACTAAAAATATAAGTGATGTTTTTCGATTTCACCGGCAAATCATAACGGTAATCTTACAATGCCGTAATTAGCTCATCAATACTGTTATTATATTATCGTTGTATGATATGGAAAAAACCTCAACCCATATATCTCTCCTCTCGAGAGTGTGTTATAGTGCTATACTAGACGTCTTTTATTTCAGGAATGTTCAAATTCTACTTTGGACCCGCGATTGTGTGACAACTCCTTGAAAGTAGCTATGACCGTTGCGTACGCCATCGATCTGATAACTGCGATTTTGTTAATTATTGTTACAATAAGAACAGTTATCAAGTAAAATCTTTTGTTACTGTAAGGTTACTCCGTATGACTTAGTAAAATATTAATCGTAGAGATGGTAACACTGTACCAGTGTAAAATTCAGAACAAATTGACGTTTTTGCGGACACAACTTAAGTGGGTTTAATTGGAGCACACCATAAAAAAGAATTTGTATGACCGATTTGTTTATGACACCATTATTACGTTAAATTTGTTTAAAACAGAAACAAATTTCAATTTAAGGAGAATAGCCGTAAGAGAAGCCTTTTCTGCAGATTGTAAGTCGCCAAAAATACTGTTCAAAAATGCAATTTTTTGGGCTTGTTTTCGATTTCTACAATTTTACGCTAGCAAAAAACCTAACCAAATTCCATAATTTTCAATAACAATAGTTTTTATTTGGCATATATATGTTATAATAAAATATGTTGACGAAGGCATCTTAAGTTTCTTCGCACATAAGGGGAGACATTGAGACGAGAAGTGAATTCACTGAATGTTTCAACTGTAATACAACTAACTAATATTAATTTGTAATAATCTCTTATAATGTTGTGCAATTCGCTAACATAATTTGTTTTAGGGTGTTGCCTCTACCATATGAACGTTATATAACTTACCAGACAATTTTTTGGAGAGACACAGCATCGCTTTTTGGCTTCTATCTCAGCGTGATGTTGTTTTACCTATTTTCTTTGATATTTTTTCGTCAAGCTCAGTTGGGTTTATCCGAATCCGTATGCGCACAAGCTGCTGCTGTTATTCATTGGTCACTGTTTACAATGATGCTCTGTCTGACATTGCTTTGCGTTGGTCCAGTAATACAGCACTATGCAGAGTTTTATTACTACAGCCACATCGATGTTCCCCTTTTTTGCTCGTCTCAAATTGGACAAATATCAGCCACATTTATTGCTTGGGGTAAGTTAGCGTTTACTGTTTTGATATCTATTATTAATAGGTTTTTTATTAACAAACGGAACTAAAATTAGATATCGTCTATAAAAGCTTAAGTTAATAAAATACTTATGCGGCGTTCACGTTATAATGTCCCCAACGTTTGGAACCTATGTACCCCACACAGTGTCAGACACACTGTTGACAACAGGGTGTCTTAGACACCCCATGTTTTTAATAAATTTTTCAACGGTAGCTAGCTACGCGTATTACCACTTGGCGACAGTGTCAGGCACACCGTGTCTTCTGGCAGTTTTATTGACACTGTTCGGAATTGTTTGAGCAATGTTCATAATTTCCTAGATACAAATATCGAGAATTTAGGAAAAACTCCACAGGACAGTTGACTAATAAACCGCATTCGCTACACACGGTGTCCGTTATAGTTAATTCGCGCCAAATTGGTAGCTAAGGGTGTGTACGACACTGTCTAGAAAAAATTTAGTAGCTAAGGGTGTGTCGTACACCCTCGGCATTTGATTTACAGTATGGGTGTCACCCTGACTGTCTATACGGTAGGGTCGCGACTACAGTGGGTCAAAAGTTCCAAACAGCGGGGACATTATAACGTGAACGCCGCATTATTGCATAGAAAAATCGTGCATGTGCGGTCGCCGCATGCACTTTAGCGTGAACGCAAATACTGTTTATGGGCGCATCAGTTTGGGAATAAAGTGTTATAGATCATCGCTAAAAGACATTGGGTGCTAAGTACAGGCAGTGTCGGTTCTTAGGTGACTAATTTACCAATAATTTACATCTGGTCTTTAAAACCAGAAATATTTTTGTGTCCAGTCAAGTTTCATGTCGAGGTTGAACAGATTTTGAATGGCACTTGGAAACGGGTACAGATTAGTTGACATAAAACGAATTGAATAACAAGTCAAAAACTTTGCAATCAAGTCTTGTTAGGATTTTCTGATTAGCTTATCGGGACTTTCAAGCCTAGTCAAGTCTATAAAGTACCTAGCTTAGATAAAACTTGGTTTAGAGTGTTTTAAAAAATACCTATAATATTTGTAGCAATAATTATATTTTGTGATAGAACATGTTTTTGCAACAGTTTTTAAAAAATTGCTATACCATCGGTAGCAATAGGGATTTTTCA
This sequence comes from Trileptium ribeirensis, assembly GCA_030248225.1. NCBI lineage: Eukaryota > Metazoa > Nematoda > Enoplea > Enoplida > Thoracostomopsidae > Trileptium > Trileptium ribeirensis. Next base: position 1,808 of record JASANE010030764.1, on the reverse strand, counting down.
CAAAATGCCTACATGCATTGAATAACATTTCTGACAATGCCTCAGTTTGTGCAGCAGTTTTTTCTTGGAAATACTGAAAGACCTGAGCAGTGAACGCTGTAATCCAACACCAGTCAGACGTACTCTTTGCTGAAAAATTCAACAACGCTATATGTCATACTTGCAAAATTAAAAAAGAAAATTGCATAATTGTTATAAAATTATTTTTAAATCGCAAATTTCAAAGTTTATATCGCTTGCGGAAAGTTATTTCAAATTTGTGATAAGTTTAGTTCATAGCTCGCTAAAGATCAAAGTGATCAAATTATCGAAAAGTGTTAGCGGTATGTTCTGAAGGATCTTTACATAGATCATATTAATCATAGTAGTTAATTGGAGTACGTGTGTATGCTCATCTCAAATCTCAAACTATAATATATTTCAGCAATTGTGTTATAACCCATAATTCAGGTCAGCTTGATATAGTCAACGTTAGGCAAACTGAATCAAAGTATTAGCCGCTCGTTATATACTTCCAAATGTCAAATATCGAGAGTTACCTTGTATGTAGTGAGTTATAAAAACACAACGATTTGCAATATTTCAGTGTTTTCCGCCATTGTTGTTGGAATTATATATGCCGCAGCTAGACCTGATTACACAAGGAACGACGGGTTGTAAGTTGTAACAACCGTTTTGCATGAATGAAATAATTCTACTATTCTTGTTGGACTTATGTATGCCGTAGCTAAACCTGATTATAGAAGGAACGACGGATTTTAAGTATTTAACAATTGTGTTGAATGAATCGAATAATTCTGCTATGTTTTTGGAATTATATATGCCGTAGCTAAAGATCTTTACAGAAGGAACGATGGATTGTAAGTTTTTAACAATTGTGTTGCATGAATCGAATAATTCTACAATTCTTGTTGGAATTATATATGACGTAGCTGAACTTGATTGCTGAAGGAACGACGGGTTATAAGTATTTAACAATCGTGTTGCACGAATCGAATAATTCTACTATTGTTGTTGGAATTATATATGCCGCTAAACCTTATTACAGAAGGAACGATGGGTTGTAAGATTTAAACAATCGTGTTGCGTGAATCGAGTAATTCTACTTTTGTTGTTGGAACTATATATGCCGTAGCTAAACCTTATTACATTAAGGAACGACGTGCTGTAAGTTTCTAACAATCGTGTTGCATGAATCGAATAATTCTACTGTTGTTGCTGCAATTGTATATGTAACAAGCCCGTTCCGGCCCGTTACGTATTTTTGCAGGGTTTTGGCACTAAAGTCAAGTATTTTCATCTCTAACTGGTGGTGATCAAGACACTTCGGTTTCAAGTAGTACCTTAGGGTGCGTCCATAAAGTCCGGAGAGATTCACGTCACGACAAAATCATGAAGTATGCTGCATGGTGTCATGGCCATATTGATATCATTATGTCGCTTAGTTGTTTGTTGCTAAATTAACGCTTTGCTTGTTAATACGTGATGTTTATCATGCTAACCGTCTTGCCCATTGATATGATGTCCATCGGGTTAACCATATTTCGTTGTGTATGAATGTATAATGCTTTGCTGTTGCATGTTCTACTTCGACCACGTGAAGGCTATTTCGTGAGGATTGAAGAGTATAATTTTAGGGACTGGTAGGGAATAAGTTCAACGCCCCGTCTGACCGGAGTTTGGAGAGAATAATGACCGTAAGATTTAGTTGGAACTCGACCCGTCGCATTCCTGCACTAAATTTCAAAATTATGACCGTCCGAGAATAGGAGGCCATCACAATTCAAGCTAAACCATCGGCCCAGTAG
>JASANE010030763.1:0-25425 GCA_030248225.1 Trileptium ribeirensis | reverse complement strand
ATGCAGGAAACCCTTCTGTGGAGTGTTAAAAGCCATGATTCTCAAGCAATTATGGAAAAGAGACATTGCGTTGGCAAAACTATGGCATTAGTTTAGGCAGTGAACTGATTTATACAATGCAGAGAGGAGACCCTTCAGACCTTTCTGTGTAGAGTGTGAAAAGCTGTTATCTCAAGCAATTATGGAAAAGAGACGTTGTGTTGGCAAAACTACTGGATTAGTTTAGACAGCGAACCGACTTATACGATGCAGGAGACCCTTCAGGCCTTTCTGTGGAGTGTGAAAAGCTGTGATCTCAAGCAATTATGGAAAAGAGACATTGTGTTGACAAAACTACTGCATTAGTTTAGGCAGTGAACTGATTTATACGATGCAGGAGACCCTTCGACCTTTCTGTGTAGTGTGAAAAGCCGTGATCTCGAAGCAATTATGAAAAGGAGATACTACGTTGGCAAACCTATGGCATTAGTTTTTAGGCAGTGAACTGATTTATACGATGCAGGAAACCCTTCTGTGGAGTGTTAAAAACCATGATCTCAAGCAATTATGGAAAAGAGACATTCCGTTGGCAAAACTATGGCATTAGTTTAGGCAGTGAACTGATTTATACGATGCAGGAGACCCTTCAGACCTTTCTGTGTAGAGTGTGAAAAGCCGTTGTCTCAAGCAATTATGGAAAAGAGACGTTGCGTTGGCAAAACTATTGCATTAGTTTAGGCAGTGAACTGATTTTTACGATGCAGTAGGGAGACCCTTCAGGGGGGAGCGGCCCGGGTCGCGCCCACCTTTCTGTGGAGTGTGAAAAGCCGTGATCTCAAGCAATTATGGAAAAGAGACATTGCGTTGGCAAAACTATGCATTAGTTTAGGCAGTGAACTGATTTATACGATGCAGGAGACATCTCCTTTCTGTGGAGTTTGAAAAGCCGTGAACTCAAGCAATTATGAAAAGAAAGATCAGTGTTGGCAAAACTATGTCATTAGTTTAGGCAGTGAACTGATTTATACGATGCAGGAGACCCTTCAGGCCTTTCTGTGGAGTGTGAAAAGCCGTTATCTCAAGTAATTATGGAAAAGAGACGTTGCGTTGGCAAAACAATTTCATTATTTTAGGCAGTAAACTGATTTATACGATGCAGGAGACCCTTCGCCTTTCTGTGGAGTGTGAAAAGCTGTGATCTCAAGCAATTATGGAAAAGAGACATTCCGTTGGCAAAACTATGGCATTAGTTTAGGCAGTGAACTAATTTATACGATGCAGGAGACCCTTCAGACCTTTCTGTGTATAGTGTGAAAAGCCGTGATCTCGAGCAAATATGGAAAGGAGATACTACGTTGGCAAACCTATGGCATTAGTTTTAGGCAGTGAACTGATTTATACGATGCAGGAAACCCTTCTGTGGAGTGTTAAAAACCATGATCTCAAGCAATTATGGAAAAGAGACATTCCGTTGCCAAAACTATGGCATTAGTTTAGGCAGTGAACTGATTTATACGATGCAGGAGACCCTTCAGACCTTTCTGTGTAGAGTGTGAAAAGCCGTTATCTCAAGCAATTATTGAAAAGAGACGTTGCGTTGGCAAAACTATTGCATTAGTGTAGGCAGTGAACTGATTTTTACGATGCAGGAAACCCTTCTGTGGAGTGTTAAAACCATGATCTCAAGCAATTATGGAAAAGAGACATTGCTTTGGCAAAACTACTGCATATAAACAGTGAACTGATTTATACGATGCAGGAGACACTTCAGACCTTTCTTTGGAGAGTGTGAAAAGCCATGCTCTCAGATTATGGAAAAGAGACAATACGTTGGCAAAACTATGGCATTCGTTTAGGCAGTGAACTGATTTATACGATGCAGGAGGGAGACCCTTCAGGCCTTTCTGTGGAGTGTGAAAAGCCGTTATCTCAAGCAATTATTGAAAAGAGACGTTGCGTTGGCAAAACTATTGCATTAGTGTAGGCAGTGAACTGATTTATACGATGCAGGAAACCCTTCTGTGGAGTGTTAAAAGCCGTGATCTCAAGCAATTATGGAAAAGAGATATTACGTTGGCAAAACTATGGCATTAGTTTAGGCAGTAAACTGATTTATACGATGCAGGAGACCCTTCAGGCCTTTCTGTGGAGTTTGAAAAGCCGTGATCTCAAGCAATTATGGAAAAGAGACATTGTGTTGGCAAAACTACTGCATTAGTTTAGGCAGTGAACTGATTTATACGATGCAGGAGACCCTTCAGACCTTTCTGTGGAATGTGAAAAGCTGTGATCTCAAGCAATTATGGAAAAGAGACATTGCTTGGCAAAACTACTGCATAGTATAGGCAGTGAACTGATTTATACGATGCAGGAAATCCTTGTGGAGTGTTGAGCCGTGATCTCGCATTATGAAGAGACATCGTTGGCAACTATCGCATTGTTTGGCAGTGACTAATTTTATCGATGCAGGAGACACTTCAGGCCTTTCTTTGGAGAGTGTGAAAAGCCGGGTTTCAGGCCGTTTCTGAAAAAGATTCTTTTCGGTTTTTGAAAAGAGACATTGTGTTGGCAAAACTATTGCATTAGTTTAGGCAGTGAACTGATTTATACGATGCAGGAGACCCTTCAGACCTTTCTGTGTATGTGTGAAAAGCCGTGATCTCGAGCAATTATGGAAAAGGAGATACTACGTTGGCAAACCTATGGCATTAGTTTTAGGCAGTGAACTGATTTATACGATGCAGGAAACCCTTCTGTGGAGTGTTAAAAACCATGATCTCAAGCAATTATGGAAAAGAGACATTCCGTTGCCAAAACTATGGCATTAGTTTAGGCAGTGAACTGATTTATACGATGCAGGAGACCCTTCAGACCTTTCTGTGTAGAGTGTGAAAAGCCGTTATCTCAAGCAATTATTGAAAAGAGACGTTGCGTTGGCAAAACTATTGCATTAGTGTAGGCAGTGAACTGATTTTTACGATGCAGGAAACCCTTCTGTGGAGTGTTAAAACCATGATCTCAAGCAATTATGGAAAAGAGACATTGCTTTGGCAAAACTACTGCATATAAACAGTGAACTGATTTATACGATGCAGGAGACACTTCAGACCTTTCTTTGGAGAGTGTGAAAAGCCATGCTCTCAGATTATGGAAAAGAGACAATACGTTGGCAAAACTATGGCATTCGTTTAGGCAGTGAACTGATTTATACGATGAAGGAAACCCTTTAGACCTTTCTATGGAGTGTGAAAACCCGTGATCTCAAGCAATTATGAAAAGGAGATACTACGTTGGCAAACCTATGGCATTAGTTTTAGGCAGTGAACTGATTTATACGATGCAGGAAACCCTTCTGTGGAGTGTTAAAAACCATGATCTCAAGCAATTATGGAAAAGAGACATTCCGTTGGCAAAACTATGGCATTAGTTTAGGCAGTGAACTGATTTATACGATGCAGGAGACCCTTCAGACCTTTCTGTGTAGAGTGTGAAAAGCCGTTATCTCAAGCAATTATGGAAAAGAGACGTTGCGTTGGCAAAACTATTGCATTAGTTTAGGCAGTGAACCGACTTATACGATGCAGGAAATCCTTCTGTGGAGTGTGAAAAGCCGTGATCTCAAGCAATTATGAAAAGAAGACAATACGTTGGCAAAACTATGGCATTAGTTTAGGCAGTGAACTAATTTATACGATGCAGGAGACCCTTCAGGCCTTTCTGTGGAGTGTGAAAAGCTGTGATCTCAAGCAATTATGGAAAAGAGACATTGTGTTGGCAAAACTACTGCATTAGTTTAGGCAGTGAACTGATTTATACGATGCAGGAGACCCTTCAGACCTTTCTGTGTATAGTGTGAAAAGCCGTGATCTCGAGCAATTATGGAAAGGAGATACTACGTTGGCAAACCTATGGCATTAGTTTTAGGCAGTGAACTGATTTATACGATGCAGGAAACCCTTCTGTGGAGTGTTAAAAACCATGATCTCAAGCAATTATGGAAAAGAGACATTCCGTTGGCAAAACTATGGCATTAGTTTAGGCAGTGAACTGATTTATACGATGCAGGAGACCCTTCAGACCTTTCTGTGTAGAGTGTGAAAAGCCGTTATCTCAAGCAATTATTGAAAAGAGACGTTGCGTTGGCAAAACTATTGCATTAGTGTAGGCAGTGAACTGATTTTTACGATGCAGGAAACCCTTCTGTGGAGTGTTAAAACCATGATCTTAAGCAATTATGGAAAAGAGACATTGCTTTGGCAAAACTACTGCATATAAACAGTGAACTGATTTATACGATGCAGGAGACACTTCAGACCTTTCTGTGGAGTTTGAAAAGCCGTGATTTCAAGCAATTATGGAACAGAGACATTGCGTTGGCAAAACTGCTGCATTAGTTTAGGCAGTGAACTGATTTTTACGATGCAGGAGGAATCGGCCTTTCTGTGGAGTGTGAAAAGCCGTGATCTCAAGCAATTATGAAAAGGAGATACTACGTTGGCAAAACTATGGCATTAGTTTAGGCAGTGAACTGATTTATACGATGCAGGAGACCCTTCAGACCTTTCTGTGTAGAGTGTGAAAAGCCGTTATCTCAAGTAATTATGGAAAAGAGACGTTGCGTTGGCAAAACTATGGCATTAGTTTAGGCAGTAAACTGATTTATACGATGCAGGAGACCCTTCAGGCCTTTCTGTGGAGTGTGAAAAGCTGTGATCTCAAGCAATTATGGAAAAGAGACATTGTGTTGGCAAAACTACTGCATTAGTTTAAGCAGCGAACCGACTTATACGATGCAGGAAACCATTCAGACCTTTCTGTGGAGTGTGAAAAGCTGTGATCTCAAGCAATTATGGAAAAGAGACATTGTGTTGGCAAAACTACTGCATTAGTTTAGGCAGTGAACTGATTTATACGATGCAGGAGACCCTTCAGACCTTTCTGTGTATAGTGTGAAAAGCCGTGATCTCGAGCAATTATGGAAAGGAGATACTGCGTTGGCAAACCTATGGCATTAGTTTTAGGCAGTGAACTGATTTATACGATGCAGGAAACCCTTCTGTGGAGTGTTAAAAACCATGATCTCAAGCAATTATGGAAAAGAGACATTCCGTTGGCAAAACTATGGCATTAGTTTAGGCAGTGAACTGATTTATACGATGCAGGAGACCCTTCAGACCTTTCTGTGTAGAGTGTGAAAAGCCGTTATCTCAAGCAATTATGGAAAAGAGACGTTGCGTTGGCAAAACTATTGCATTAGTTTAGGCAGTGAACTGATTTTTACGATGCAGGAAACCCTTCTGTGGAGTGTTAAAACCATGATCTCAAGCAATTATGGAAAAGAGATATTGCTTTGGCAAAACTACTGCATATAAACAGTGAACTGATTTATACGATGCAGGAGACACTTCAGACCTTTCTGTGGAGTTTGAAAAGCCGTGATTTCAAGCAATTATGGAACAGAGACATTGCGTTGGCAAAACTACTGCATTAGTTTAGGCAGTGAACCGACTTATACGATGCAGGAAATCCTTCTGTGGAGTGTGAAAAGCCGTGATCTCAAGCAATTATGAAAAGAAGACAATACGTTGGCAAAACTATGGCATTAGTTTAGGCAGTGAACTGATTTATACGATGCAGGAGACCCTTCAGGCCTTTCTGTGGAGTGTGAAAAGCTGTGATCTCAAGCAATTATGGAAAAGAGACATTGTGTTGGCAAAACTACTGCATTAGTTTAGGCAGTGAACTGATTTATACGATGCAGGAGACCCTTCAGACCTTTCTGTGGAATGTGAAAAGCTGTGATCTCGAGCAAATATGTAAAGTAGATACTATGTTGGCAAACCTATGGCATTAGTTTAGGCAGTGAACTGATTTATACGATGCAGGAGACCCTTCAGGCCTTTCTGTGGAGTGTGAAAAGCTGTGATCTCAAGCAATTATGGAAAAGAGACATTGTGTTGGCAAAACTACTGCATTAGTTTAGGCAGTGAACTGATTTATACGATGCAGGAGACCCTTCAGACCTTTCTGTGTATAGTGTGAAAAGCCGTGATCTCGAGCAAATATGGAAAGGAGATACTACGTTGGCAAACCTATGGCATTAGTTTTAGGCAGTGAACTGATTTATACGATGCAGGAAACCCTTCTGTGGAGTGTTAAAAACCATGATCTCAAGCAATTATGGAAAAGAGACATTCCGTTGCCAAAACTATGGCATTAGTTTAGGCAGTGAACTGATTTATACGATGCAGGAGACCCTTCAGACCTTTCTGTGTAGAGTGTGAAAAGCCGTTATCTCAAGCAATTATTGAAAAGAGACGTTGCGTTGGCAAAACTATTGCTTTAGTGTAGGCAGTGAACTGATTTTTACGATGCAGGAAACCCTTCTGTGGAGTGTTAAAACCATGATCTCAAGCAATTATGGAAAAGAGACATTGCTTTGGCAAAACTACTGCATATAAACAGTGAACTGATTTATACGATGCAGGAGACACTTCAGACCTTTCTTTGGAGAGTGTGAAAAGCCGTGCTCTCAGATTATGGAAAAGAGACAATACGTTGGCAAAACTATGGCATTCGTTTAGGCAGTGAACTGATTTATACGATGCAGGAGATCCTTCAGACCTTTCTGTGGAGAGTGTGAAAAGCCGTGCTCCCAAGCAATTATGGAAAAGAGACAATACGTTGGCAAAACTATGGCATTCGTTTAGGCAGTGAACTGATTTATACGATGAAGGAAACCCTTCAGACCTTTCTGTGGAGTGTGAAAACCCGTGATCTCAAGCGATTATGGAAAGGAGACAATACGTTGGCAAAACTATTGCATTAGTTTACGCAGTGAACTGATTTATACGATGCAGGAAACCCTTCTGTGGGGTGTTAAAAACCGTGGTCTCAAGCAATTATGGAAGAGACATTGCGTTGGCGAAACTACTGCATTAGTTAGTGAACTGATTTATACGATGCAGGAAACCCTTCATGCCTTTCTGTGGAGAGTGTGAAGAGCTGTGATCAGAAGCAATTATGGAAAGGAGACAATACATTGGCAAAACTATTGCATTAGTTTAGGCAGTGAACTGATTTATACGATGCAGGAAACCCTTCTGTGGAGTGTTAAAAACCGTGATCTCAAGCAACTATGGAAAGAAGACATTGCGTTGGCAAAACTACTGCATTAGTTTAGACAGTGAACTGATTTATACGATGCAGGAGACCATTCAGACCTTTCTGTGGAGAGTGTGAAAAGCCGTGCTCTCAAGCAATTATAGAAAGGAGACAATACGTTGGCAAAACTATGGCATTAGTTTAGGCAGTGAGCTGACTTATACGATGCAGGAAACCGTTCAGACCTTTTTGTGTAGTGTGAAAGTCGTGATCTCAAGCAACCGAAATTAGAAAAATCGTTATTTGTGTCTAAACGTCAACAAACCATATTCAGATTCACAGTGGCGGCCCATGAAGGGGTCGCACAATTGTTGTTTAACAAAGTTATAGATCTCGATGAGCTGATTTCGGATAGTGAGTTTTCGATGCCTCTGTCGCGAGATACGGTATCTGAAACACAGGTAACCAATTGGTAAAGCATAAAACCCCCTTAAATTTGTTATTGGCCATTTCGGCCTTTTAGATTTTGGCGGAGATAATAGCTTTTACATAAAAGCACATCATTGTTGTGAACAAACCAAATTATGCCGAAATCTATCCATCCGAAGTTGGGGAATGAGTGACAGGCAAAAAGAAATCCTTCCTCCTTTCGCTGTCAGTGGAATAGGTCATAATTATTACACAATAATTACCTTCGCCGCAGGACGAAAATATACCTGAATGTTTTTGAGATGATACCCCAAGCTGGGGCAAGCAATGCGCATTCGCTGAAAATGGGTATTTCAGCAAGCAGCGCTTCTCAGGATCGAAATAAAAGCATTTCATAAATAATCCAAATAAAGTTTAGTTTTAACTGTTTCTTATTAGGACGTTTATTATTTTTGATGTCACCTCAAAATATGGGGAGCTGTTGGGCTAATGACCTCGGATAAGCCACATTTTAGATGAGCCATCAGCCAAAGTTCTGGGAAGCTCGAGAATCCTGGGTGCGCCTTCCATCTCTTCTGTGGAGACGCCGGGTACTTTACGTTACACGCAAATTTCGAAATATTTCTTTACACGTGTTCTTTAACATAATTTAATCCAACTGAGTTTCTGCGTGTGTGTTGGACGATTGATATAAACTGAAATTGTTGCTTTTATTCCAGAGATGTTGTGTAACGGACGAAACTGATTCGGAGAAACATTTCAATAATTACTTGTGTTTGCAATGGAAAACCTATTTTTACTTCCAACAGACGTATGCTGTCATTTTTTGTCATCCCCAGATGAAAGCTTTCTTAAGTGGACTCATAGTAATCCTCATTTCGTCGCTTTACAAAACAGTCATGATAATTAATGAATCAGTGTTGACCAGTATTAAAAATTGCTAACTTGTGGCAAAATACTTCGCAGGTTTAATGTTCATCTGTGGCCTCAATCTCGGAAACTAAAATGTTCCAGAAATGATATAACTAATACCGACAATTTATTATTAGGTAATCGGTGTGAGTCGTTGGAACAATAATTGAAATGGAGCGAGCGAATCCACTGGAGTTTCCACTGTAGACGCTGGGGGAAATCGTGAAAATTTCTTTTTTTGCCTCTTTCTGTCAACCATATCTCATCGTCCGGTGAATGGATGTAGATAATTTTATTCGACAGCAAAAAGTAATGAGGATGTGCCCTTTAGTTGAACGCGAACAGCTCCGACCCCATGATCACGTTAAAATGGTAAAAACAAGTTATTTAAGGGTTTTTACCAGCTTTGACCATACGGGCAGTAGTCTTTCGCAGCCCATATCTCGCGATACAGGCTTTGCATCGAAAAACCGAGCCCACCAGAAGCAGCTCATCGTGATCTACAACTTTGCTGAATACTTTGTATCACACTGACAAGAATGTCTCATACCTTTCAGATGTTTTTATTGCGTTTAGGGCAAAGAAATCCAATTTCCAGAATATAGTCGGTTTTCAATAATTGGGTAAATCGTATCAAAAATAGAATATATATTTTTTGGCGGTGGTTAGGTTATCTAGAGACCTGCAAGTATATTTCATGCCTTTTCAAAGGCTTTCAGTGCGTTTAGGCTAAATGAACTCGATTTCCAGAATATAGCATGTCCTCAGTAGCTTAGCTACGTAGTGCGTTCAAGGCATCTAGATTTGTTTATATAGGTTATTCGGTATTCTGAATATGATTGTGGTTATCTAGAGAGCAACACGAATACCTTACGCGCTGTCAGTTGTTCTAAATCGGTTTAGGGTCAACAAGGTTTCATGTTTTTCAATTGATTCTAGTTTGATCTAATCAGACACAGCCTGTTTACTTAAAATGATAACTTGTAATTGAACCCACGCTCGCTTCGTTTCAAACTCGCTATTAAGATACTAGTTATGCATTGTAGAATGACAGTGACGACGCACAGTTACACTGTGTACATGACGCGCATAGGCTACAGGCGTTTTGCAGGGGCTATCACAGCTCAAAACAGTGGTTATTTCAGCTCCGCCGTGGCCGTTTGAAACGCGAAATGTTGAACGCAGTTGCCGGCGGACGCAAGAAACAGCGGAGCGAATTCATGATTGCCGTCAAGCGCAAAAAGCCGCGCTTCGACCCGAGTGAGTAACCAAATGATTAAAAATAAGAGTAGGCCTTTCAATTGAAACTAAGCGAGCGGAGGGCGTTTATTTAAATAAATAATGGTTGTAATTAGTAAACCTAACGGTGATTAATTCGCTATTTTAACCTTGTCTCCGTCTGTAACAATATGCGTATAATAAAAAAAATTGGCATGAGGCAAAATACATGTTTGCTGCAGGGGTTATTGCTGAAACGGAGCGAGCGGACTTTTCACTTTGGGCGCTGGGAGGAAATGGTGAAAATTTTTTGTCTGTTTCTGTCAATCATAACTCATCTACAGGTGGATGGACTTCGACACATTTTTGTTCGATAGCAAAGGGTTTACGGTCGATGAACCCGATTGCCAGAATTTAGTCTGTCTACAGTACGTCGTACAGGTTATAAAGAACGCTCTATGTGTATAGGTTTTCCGGTACGTTGGGTACGATGGTTTGGTTATGTAGAGACTAGTGCGAATATTTCTTGCGTTTTCAGGTTGTTTTCGAAGGGTTTAGAGTCAACAAGATTTTAGGGTTTTCTATGTGGTCAGGGTTACCTAGGTTTTAGTGTATAATTAAACATAACACCTGTTACAAGGCGGTTACATAAAATGACCACTTGATGAAACAACGCTCCGTTTCACCCTCTCGTGCGATACTACTACTGATTCTTGATGTTAAGAAGGTGTTCAAAAATTTACCCCTCCCGGCACTGTTAGGTTACAGGTGATAAATCCAAAGTCCCTACGTCTTGGGTTTTAAAATAATGGACCATAGAATAAGTTGATCGATTTATTGTAATGGAGCGTTCGTATTAAGCGGAGTTTTCTGAAATGGTGGTCAGCTGTGCGAATTATTGTATTAGTGGATTTTCGCAAAAAAAATATTAGCGCTTCGCTTTAGACTTTCCGTCGAATTATTGCAAAACAGTGAAGCTCTATTCAAATTTGAAGCTTTTGGCGATTTGGGAGTCCACCGAGATTTTAGGTTGTATGGCGTTCGTCGGGTCACATCTCGAGCAGCGCTCGATTGAAGCGTTTTCTGATGTCGTGCTTATTTCTGTGTGACTTATTTTGTTAATTATAATGTTTTCTGCCAGACGAGAAGTCTTTCGAGCAATATTTCGACGAATATTACGCCTTGAATCACGAAGACATTGTCGGTGGCGATCTGCCGTGTCGCTTCCATTACCGCTCCGTTTTCGCGAACGATTTCGGTCTTTCTGTTGATGAGGTAAGCACTAATAAACTTTTCTTTTTTATTAAAAGAAGACGAATCATTGTGAAATTTTATTAACCTGTTCTTCCTTCTAATGCAGTGGTTGTTTTGTTAAGCCAAAATAGAAACGACGCCTGGCTCATAGTGTTTTCTGCTAAAGCTCGGCTCTGGCGGGCGTCTGGCAATAGGGCTTTCTGGGTCAAGTCTTGGGAGGTGTCGCAAATATTTTACAATAACATTATACATTATCAGAACGTAGTGGAGATTGTGTGTTGCAGGGGTTAAATCTTTTAAATTCTGTCCGTGTGTGTGTGTGATCAGCCATAACTCAGGAACGCCTTAACCGATTTTCATGATCTTGGGCTCATTCGAACTGGCATAGTCGATTTACCGTTTTTTTGGTTTGGGGTCTGGTTCGGAGGTCATAATGTGGGTTTTTTGCCCCATTTTACCCCACTTTAGACTTTAGTACCTTTCACGGAAGCAAGGTTATTTTAATCTTAACTATCGAATTTTTTTCTCTAGATGGTTTTATTTCATAGTAAAATGATAAATGCCGATGCCTCTTTTTTGTTTTTCGATTAAGGCTCCGGTTCTGGATTTATGGGGTTTGAGGTACTGGGTATGGCGTCCCAATGTCCCTCGACCTAAAATTTGAAAATTTGTTCTGACGTCTTGGGCGGCTGAAAAGTTTCGCTTTGGTGTTTTCGGGCATTGGAAACTCATTGCCGGTATTGGTTTTACTCTGCAACCCATGGTTCCATGGGTACACGGGTATGGCGCACCTTTGGCTCGGGGTCAGAGGTCAAAATGAGGTTTTTACATCATTTAGTGGCCTTCACGGAAGGAAGCTTGTTTTTATCGTAACCTTCGAATTTTTTTCTCTGGTTGGTTTTATTTCATAGTAAAATGATAAATGCCGATGCCTCTTTGTTGTTTTTCGATTAAGGCTTCGGTTTTGGAGTTATGGGGTTTGAGCTGTGTCACCCTCATGGTTCCTCGTCCCAAAATTAGAAAATTTGTTCTGACGTCCTGGGCGGTTGAAAAGCTTCACTTGGGGGTTTTCGGGCATGGAAAACTCATTGCTGGTGCTAGTTTTGCTCTGCGACCCATGGTTCCATATTATATAGCATCGATGAATGCTATCGAGAGCTGATTTGATGTGGACGCAAAAGGCGTAGGTGTACCTATGCTTCGCTACGTTCTGTAATCTCGATAGGGTTACTAGTGTATCTCTATTAGCTGCTCAGTGCGCGTTTTGTGCAATTGATTAGCTTGATGTATTAACCATAAAATTGTTCAAATTTTTTGATGCATACAAGTCCTGCGTTCTAGAAACAGGTACAGAGGTACTCAGCAATGATATGTTTTAGCAAAGCAAAATGGCGTTGAGTGTCTGAAATGCACTTTTAATAAATTCGGCAACAAAGCACTCAGTGGGCAGTTGACGTCCACCAGATGACGTTCTCCAGATGACATTTCATAATAATTACTTCTGCTATGTAGCTTCGTAAGGCCCGACAACATTCACTGACCACATTTCGTGACGTCTTGAAATTGATTCGACGGAAAATATCAAGCAAGTTAAGTCTCCCTTTGCTAGAATCTGCGAACGTTTTGTGGTCCAGTTTGTGTTTTACGATGGTTAACTGTTACTCTGTCGTGTGGAATATTTTGCACTGTAAGTTTCAAATCGACTCTACCTTAATAGCCATACTCTAGTTGTGCACTTCGAAGTTTCGTTGTCCATTCTCTTGTTGACTCCTGGTTTGCCCGTAATGACATGGCGTTGCAGTTCTCTCTTCAGCGTGGATGCGTTGGTTTATGATAAGTCAAAGGTGATAGTTAGCAAACATTTTAATGCTGCTAATTTCGCTCCGGTGTAGCGAATGGTTATGAATATCACACCATTGAGTATCCTCTTACGGGCCGCGCCTATAACCCCTGGTCGATGGGTCCTTCGTGGAAAGAGCCCAGCAAAACCCATCTTTGCACTGTCCATTCGCTAAACTTCTAAACACGGGGAGGGGGGGGGGGGGGGGGGGGGGGGGGGGGGGGGGTGTGGGGGGTTTTTTTTTTTTTTGTGTGGTTTTTTTTTTTGTTTGTGGTTTTTTTTTTTTTGTTTTTGTTTTTTTTCCTTTCCCGCTGTGCCGTGTATAGCTGTTTTAATTATACAGTACCCACCAAAAATGACTGTCGCTCGCTCGCGATTCGCTCGAAATAAATTTGTTCTCTAAAATAGAATTTTCTATTAATTTAAATAGTTGCGAAATCTCGAGCGAACCACTCGCTCGCTCGAAATGCGACGGTCATTTTTGGCGAGTACTGTATGTAATTAAAAACAGCTATATCACGGGCACGTAAGATGGGCCGAATTGGAAAACGCGAACTAACGAAGCAATGGCGCCCTATCCAGGAGCAAGATGATATCATGGACAAAAATAAGAGCACAAAAAGGAACGTAACAGTCTTTTGTGTTCACGTTCGTTTAGAAACGAACGCAACAATTCGAGCGCAAAGCTAACAAAGTTCGTTTCCGTTTGTTTGTTAGCGGACTTTCTAACGTTCGTTTTTATGCACTTTTGTGTCGACTACTCCAATAGTGATATCGCTCTGCTGAAGTTGGTCGGGTAATTGTCTTTTAGAATGAAAATTATAATGTTTCTTTTAAGACACAGGGCAAATGTGTAAATTTTAAGCCATAAATTCTATACGGCAAAAAGCAGAAAGCTGCTGATAGCACATTCTGTTGTGTAGTTCAAATAAGAGGCAGGGTTACACATTACTTTTCAAGTTTAACCATTGCTTGTCGGAGGCAGATAACCTATTCTACTAAAATTAATGAACAATTACATGTCTTCAAAAAATTAGTTGCCAAAACAAAGTCGATTCTATGAAATAGTATTAACACTGGTTACATGCATTCGACTTTCACAAAAAGTCCACGACTAAAATACAAAGCACAACTTCAGTAAGATGTCAATCCGATTCATCAGTGCGTAGTTTCACTGCAAACATAACGGTGTAGCAATTTCGAGAAAATAATAACTCATTTCTTCCCGTGTTTAGAAGTTTCACGAATGGACAGTCAAAATCGGTTCTGGTACCTTCACCGAAGACCAATACGACCAGTATAGGCACAGCCATAAGGATACTCGATGGTTGTGACTGTCATTGACCGTTTCGCTACACGGACGAAACAGTAGCAGCATTATGAAATGTTTGCTAACTCGCGCGGTTCTTCGCCTTTGACTTATCATAAACCAACGCATACCCACTATGACAATAATAATAATTATTGTTTGGATAATCGGACGAAACGGGAGCAGCCCACATTTTTCTTAATTTCTCTCCATCGGTACTACTTTTTTCGTCTCTTCGCCGACGGCCGATCAAAAACATCGCGCATACCAGCGGCGTGTTTGGTGAAAAATTTCATATTCGCCGTTGAGTCGGATGTCCAAGCTGAGGTAAAATCGGTTGTGTCCTGATCGACCAAATGGCTATATTTTGTTCGTCCAGCCATGCCGAAATTTTTCACCTGAAACAATAATATTCATATCCGACCGACATAAACAATACGTGAGGCTACTTTAGGAGCGTGTGTACATTTGTGTTGTTTTTTGTCAATCTCAAAACCGATGTCCGCGCACAAATCACCGATTATTCAATGCGCGAGCTATCACGTATTGTGATATTACACATCGTTCAAGTTATAATATCCTCAACGTTTGAAAGCTATGTACCCCACGGAGGAACTGTTCACGGCTTTTCATTATTTCGATAGGAAATTTGCTGACAGAGCTCATTTGAATCTAGTCCGTTATAGCGTTTTTGAGCGGATACTTTTATACACTCACAAACCGCGAAGATACCACCTATCCGATTTGCTTAAAGCTAACGTGCATAGGAAATAAATATAGAAGTGTACACACTCCCAAATTTTAACCTCTCAAATTGCGAAAGCCAACGGCAGTGTTATTGTGAAAGTGGATTCTAGTACTATTTACATCATACATGCCGAAGTTGGGGTTAAGAGGGGCTACACCCTGAGGTCCCGGACCTCTCGAGGCCCTGGATGAACCACCCAACGTCCTCTGAAATCCCCCGCACGCAAAAGTCTCGTGAAATTAGCAAAAATAGAAGAAAATGGGGTGCTTTTGTCACCCCTGTCCCCGAGGACCTCTACCCCTGAGATCTCAGAGCGTCAGTATGTATGCTTTACATCGTAATTTTAACAACAGAACAACCATGGGCACAGGAGATGTGACAACAATGTGCACGGGTATGGAAAAATTTAATGTTAGAATTGGTTCTAAAGATAGGTTGTATTCTACTATATACTTCGTTATAATCAAATCTTCAGTATTATGACGACGCGAAATCAAACCTAATAGATTTCAACCAACATTTCTGTAGAATTAATTCCAGTAGAATTTGTTTCTACTCACAAAGAAGCAGATCGATTTGATTCAGTTCATTTTGTCGCCAATATTGATCTGAACAGAATTAAATCTAGCGGTAATGTAGAAACGACAAAAACGTACATTAATTATTTTGTGGCAAAGCTTATCGAGATAAATTATTTCGTAGCAAGTGCTAAACTCGACTTACCTGCATAATTTTGGGCAATATAGTTTTGTCAAAATGATCTTCCAACGTTGGCTGAGCGTAGTCACGTCGGTACACGCCTTCTTCGTTATCCATATAAAACGCACCGCGATGGTAGTACTTTTGGAGAAATTTGTACTTTCCCTTTTGACCCTGTAATAGTAATAATAGTAAAATTGTGTAATAACCCTTCATTAGTACCCTTTATATTAGTACGGATAACTTTTTTTTTAATTTCGTACTTTTCTACCTAACAAACTCGTTCTCTATGACATTTGCTCCAAATTTCACATCATTGTTTGCAGAAAATTTACAATTAGGTAATGTAATAAAAATTAGTTAACCAACGTAATAATTGTGTAGCAAACGTTATGTGCCAGGACAAACATATTACGACCAACCTACCTCGTAATCATTATTATTAGCAGTTACACTACAAAAGGGACCACATAAAAATACAATTTTCAATATTTTGCAATATTATAAATTTACCCATCGCGGTATCTCAACTTGACAACACGTAGCCGAGTCCGCCTAGGTTTGTTGAAATCCACCCAGCTTCGCTACTACGGGCCTCGATCTAAATTATTCTCCTGGATGTTTTCAGAAGTGTACAAGTCAGTCAGGTCCTTACGAGCGTTAACACCGCAAAACATTATTTTAGTCTCTGTTGAAGCAATCAAGCGATCAAAGCATGCTTTAATTCTTACGCCAAGACACGTAACAGTTACTTTTATTGCGAAGTGTCTTCCACAACCTGCCTACGGCAAATGTTATCAGTAAGTCTTATCCGACAGTAAACAATTAGTTTGCGAATTGCTTTGGCAAAATCTAAAGCTGCGATCATGCATCCGCAGTAAGCACAAATTTAAATGCTAACTTTATGCAACTGGATGTATGATCAGCAGCTACCCGTTATAAATTCCTTTTACCAGAAGATATGGGAATAGGCGCAGCGGAAAATAAAATAGTAGTCAATATCGCTAGCAATAAATTTTGATATGCCAGTCAGTCTGACATGTAACTTAAAGCCTTAGGTTTGTTACAGAACAGACTTGAACCAGAATTTGAACGGCAATTACAAAAATATATGTCACCCAAAATGATTGGATCAACTCTAAGTATTAAGTCTTTCCCAATGGTCAAAAAGAAAATATTTTGAGTTTAATCCTAGCCAGTGTCGAAACAACTTTATGAAACGAACCCACAAATCTAGAATAACTCTAGGCTCAATAACCCTATTATGCCTTACTGGGCTCGCATTATCAAAATGGAGGCCTGACTAGACTTTAGCGCGGGGCGAACAAGAACATTTTCCTTTTTAGCGACCGTAAAAAATTAGCAAACATATAAATAATGTCTTACCCTAACCTAATATGTTAATAAACTTGCCTTATTCGTAATAATTTTCGGATTAGCCCTGAGATAGGCTCGCCTTTCTTCCTCAGTCATATTGTGTATACGCTCGTATTCCAATTGCTCTTTTTCCAAACTGCAAAATAATATCACAAAATATATCGGAATGAATGCAGCGCAACTGAGACAGGGTCCGGAAAACCTTTTCCAAGGGTTTGACATTTTCCATTAACAACTATTCATCCCGTTTACTATTTTCTATCGCTATTCTACCATAGCTGGGTCAAAATAAGACAAAATGCATTTATCCTTCATAACATTGATGACAATGAATCGATAAACAATGATATATGAAATTATCATTTTTAAAAATTATTAGAATAATTTCCTTCCAAACATAGAACTGAGTACGAGACATTGGGTATGAGAACTGAGTACGAGACATGGCAGGGTTCAAACGTTCCCACGACTGATGCTAGCGTCTGACCCCACTGATGCCATGGAATTAGCCTACCTAATTATCGAATTAGTCACTAGTTTTAATAACAATTATGACCTGGCTAAGAATGGTACGCTTCGTTAAATAGCGATACAACAACTAGTTGTATTGTGAGCCAATGAGCTGAGCGGAGCGAGGTCCATCAGTGTTTTTCTATGTCCTAATTTGTACAAAAAATGACAGAACCCATTTGGTAAAACACGTTAAATTGTTAAATATGCTGGGAAATTTTGAGAAAAAAGTTTCCATTCGTTACCATGGACGACAAAACTTAAAATCTTATGATACTCATCCGCAGAACAAAAAACAAATAATGACCATATCTCAAAACAATTATCTTAATTCTTTGTTTCCACTTTTTATTATCATTTTTATTAATGAATATTCTTCGAAAAAAGGAAAAACACACTATTATTTATTTCTATAAAAACCCAAAATGAAATCCACTCGAAAACAAATGAGATTCAGGTCCGTAACATACGAACAAACGTACATATTCCCATTTTCGAACGGACAACGCTGATTTCGAGACGGAACAGCAATAACAAGAAACGCTGTACGCTTATGGCGTTAGAAAATACAATGGATACCGCTACACACTGTATGATAGTTGTAACATACATTGCGTTGAGAAATTCAAAACAGCATTACGGCTTTGTGTCACCAAACCCAGTTCATAACAGCTGCTTTTCGTACTAATTTAGAAACAAAATGTAAAAAAAACAGTACCGCGAGTAAGCTGTCTAAACGAAAAACAAATAGTTTGGGCTGCTACAACAAAATCTCACCTGGCGTGTCCCCAGGTATTTCTGGTCCCCGGTCCACGTATTTTTGGTTCCTAGGTTGGAACTAAGGTAGGGGCCTATCTATAAAATCAACAGATACTATATCGGTCCCATGCAAGACCCAGCTAAGAATATCTAGTGTAATTGAAACGGAGCTAGCAAAGCGAGCGGAGTTTCCACTGAGGACGCTAGGGGGAAAGATTTTTTGTTACGCACAGCTCATCTTCGGGTGGATGAATTTTAATTATTTTTATTCGAAAGCAAAATTTATGTGGATGTGCCCTTTACTTGATCGCGAACAGCTCCGGCCCCATCTTCGGGCTCAAGAAGGCAAAAAAACAAGTAGAGTGTTGTTTGTCTAATCTGGCACCAGTATTACCCCGCCCATATCTTGCGAAACAGAATCAGCTTATCGAGAACAACCACTCTTTGAAATGCAATAGGCTAGAATATCTTTCGACGACCATTTGCCAGAAATATTAATTTTTCAAATTTAGGAATGTTATTGCGTGTTTTACCTTTATCTATTAGGTTATCAAGCACCGTAAATACGACGATTTTGCTACGGAGAGTCAAACTTGACTAAATAATACTTTTTCATGGGGTTTCAAGAGTTTTACGGTCGAATAACCCGGTTCACCAAATGTAGCGAATTTTCGTTTGTTTGGTTATATATTGCGTGCAAGTCATCAAGAATGGTCTATATATAGGTTTTTCTGTACACTGAATGATGGTTGGGTTATCTAGAGTCCAGCATGAATACTTCATGCCTTGTCAGATGTTTTCTGTGCGTTTAGGGTTAACGACCCTGATAGCTAGGATATAGTTTGTCTACAGCATCTTGGTTATGTATTGCGTACAGGGTATGAAAATGTTATATGTATAGATTTTTCGGTATGCTGGATACGATGGTTTGGTTATTTGGAGACTATCATGAATATTTCATGCGTCTTCAGTTGTTGTTTTCAATGGGTTTATGGTCGACGAGGTTTCAGGGTTTTCAAAGGGTTCAGGATTACAGGGGTTTTACTGTAGTATATACATCAAACAAAAAGCCTGTTACGTCTGATTAGACAAAATGACTACTTGATCACACCAGGGTCACTTCGTTTCACACTGACTTATGCGATACTAGTGGTAAATGAACTTACGAATATGGTAAATAATAATCCAATATTAAGCCATTACAAGCCATTACATTTGAGTTGGGGTGACAATTCGTGCCGCTTTTATGTGTTTTTCGATTTAAAACAGATGATCATTAAAGCGATTTGCGCAGACATAGGTCATATCGGCCGTTTGCTATAAATTTGGTCTAAGTCGCTTTGCCGTAGAAAATGTCATTCAATCTCGGCCTTACATACTGCGTTACAAAATATGGTTGCTCGGGCCGGACACTACACAAACTTACGCTTCTCGCTCCTCCTTGTCCCGTTTAATCCGTTTCAGCTCCCGCAATTTCCACTGCTCGTATGCAATTTCTTCACTCTCGTCGTCCGTACAAACAGCGTCCAAGTTTAGTTTATCTTCCTTCGTGTTCTTCTCCATTTCAATTTCCTTTCTTACCGTATCTTCAACCATCTATAAGACAAACAATGGCTGAACGATTATTCAAGTTTCTCGTTTGTATGCCTGTCAACAATGGGGAGGATGGGGGCAAACTTTCCAAATCCCCCATGTTGGTCAGATTTTCCCTCCTATCCGCCCCACCCCCCAACTCCGGCGAAACCCCATGTTCAATTAAATCCAAAAAAAATCTATGTCTTAAAATTTACCTTGGTCTAATAAACGACAGTCTTTTCTAACTCGTGCTATAAATCACCCGTGCACGCTAAAATTCTCATATTACTTTTACATTACTTAAATCCATAGCGCTTTATGACTTACCAAATAGAAAAAACTAACAAAAGGGAATTTTTTGAAAATAAATTTGTTTTCAAATAAGTTAAATATTGAAGATATTAAATTAATTAAAACAAATTTAATATTTTGGAAATAAGAAATTTCTTGAATATAAACTGCACAAACTATAAAATGAATATTATAATGAAACATAAACAAATATAAATTACCTGGATACCAAAAAATTGGGTTTCCCGTAGCGGAAACTTATAAAAAAAACTCTAGAGAACACTGTAACAGCTGTCTCAGTCGTTGTTGCTCTCTTTCTGTTTCTTGAATAAATTGGGCTTCCCGTAGCGAAAACTCATACAAAACCTAGAGAACACTGTAATAATTATTAGTTTTACCCGAAACGTTTGTTTCTTTCGATCTTCAGCAGCTCGCTTTTGCTCCAACTCCAGCTGTCTCAGTCGCTGTTGCTCTCGTTCCGTTTGTTAAAAAATAGGTTTACCGTACCAAAAACTTATAAAAAACCTAGAGAACAATGTAATAATTATTGGTTTTACCCGAAACGTTTGTTTCTTTCGATCTTCAGCAGCCCGCTTTTGCTCCAACTCCAGCTGTCTCAGTCGTTGTTGCTCTCGTTCTGTTTCTTGAAGTGTGACGCGATCGACTCTGAAATTATTAATAATTCATGTAAAAATCGTGCAACATCATTCCTCAGATATCGGAAATTCAAACAAAAATTCCTGCCAACATTTGCAAGATTGTCACAACAGAGGGCTTATTCTTAGCGAACATGGAAATCTAACAATGACAATTTCACAATATTCTATACAGACTATTATAACATTCATCAACAACAAC
Organism: Trileptium ribeirensis; assembly: GCA_030248225.1. Taxonomy (NCBI): domain Eukaryota; kingdom Metazoa; phylum Nematoda; class Enoplea; order Enoplida; family Thoracostomopsidae; genus Trileptium; species Trileptium ribeirensis. The sequence goes on along the minus strand of JASANE010030763.1, from coordinate 4,563 downwards.
GACATGCACCAATGTCACAGTCCAGGTCTCCGCTAGCAAGTTGAACGCCTGGGCCGATTTTAGAAATTTTTTTTCTTCGTGTTGCATATTCTCTTGCGGAGTGCCCTTTCATTGAGCACTTTTTTCTACGAAAATTGCTTTGTACTCAAAATTAAGCAAATGTTGCTCAAACTTATGGATTTTTGCCATTTTTTCAGCTTTTTCACCGCATCTCAGAGTTGTTGGGCTACTTTGCGTATTTTTTTACATAAAATGTATTTTCACGTTTTCTAAACAGCTGTGTATAGCTGATTGACGTATTTCATCTCTTTCCTTAAAAATTAAGCAAATTCTCTTAAAATTGACTTAGTAGTTTCATCATATCTCGACAACTGTTCGCGCCATCGCCATTTTTTGACATAACATGTACCTTTACGTTTTCTAAAAGACCTACTAGTGATCTACTTAATAAATTCTCTTAAAATTAAGCAAAGTCTCTTAAAACGTGCTAAAAATTATTAAGTGTGTTATTGACGGAGGCAAGACGAGCCACCGAAGGTGGCGAGTCGCAGCCGGAGCAGTCGCAGCTGAACAAATTAAATTGTTACATAATAAATTCTAGTTTCTTAAAAATTGTTTTCATGGTGAAGATTCGAAAGATGAGGTGTAGCTAACTCGATTTAAATGAGTATGTTACTTTTAAACTGTTACCAAAATGTTAAGAAATTCCACAAACTGTATGCACTATTCACGCCGTTGTTAACCACCATGCCTCCGTCACCCACGTTTAATGTGTTACTAGTAATATAAAATATAAAATGATTACCAGTCGTATTCGTACGTTGTAAAACAACATGGTAACACAGCTAGAAATATCAGTGAATAATTATTGTGTAAAACAACATGGGTAGAGAGAAAAATAAGACAATTAGACTACTTATCTTCAGATTCGCAGCGGCTATGTGGTGTATCGTTTTGACTGCGGCGCTGGCGAAATATTATTGTGATTAGCGATTCTTCGTTGCTGACGGCCAATGGCATCATGTGATGGTATCTCGGAGCGGGCAACGGGCGAAACTGATTGTCGACGGAAAGTTTACAGCTGAAGGCGCATCGCCCGGTGGTAATGGAGTGATCAATTTGCGTCTGAGTATATTGATATATATAAAGTTAGATTCCAACTTCCCCGTGCTACTCGCCACCTTCGGGTGGCTTGTCTTGCCTCCGTCAATAAAGTTAAAGACGTACCTTTGCGCCGCCACCCCCTACCTTCGTGGTTGGTCTCGCCTCCGTCAGTAAAGTTAAATGTACGCCTCTGGCTGTGTGATTCTCGACCTTCGGTGGCTCGTCTTGCCTCCGTCAATTATTATTATAATATTTATATCCTATATAAGTCAAAATAACAAATAAATACTACGAATAAAGCCGATGTTCGAGTGCCTGTGAGAAACACCGAAAATTTGTGAGATTCGGTGTTTTTAAAATTTCTTTTTGCCAAAATCAGTTCTTACTCTCAGCGATTTATTATATGTTATGGAGTCCGTCGCAGGCAACAAAAGCTGGTTTTTTGAAATCAATGCTTAAAATAGTTTTTTTCTCACGAACGCCTAGTTATAAAAAAACAATACAAGATAAATTATATTCACTATTCAAATTCTTGACAGTCAGCTTTGCTCACCTCTAATACGTTGAAATCAACTCGTCCCGCGGCGAACGAGAAAAATCCGATTTGCAATTTTTAGTTCGAATATCCATTATCGCCACTTGGAGTCGCTTATCGATCGGACTGCGAACCGTATATTGAACGTAGTTATAGCCCTAAAATTAATTAGTGCCTAGTCTAAAAATGAAATAAAAATAAACAGCAAAATGTACAAAAAAATAAACAGACAATATTTTATAACCGTCGCTATAAAATTTATCTTTGATGGCCTAAAAATATAATGATTTTTTAATATTTGCCTAGAACTGAATATAAAAATATTTCCATGTTGAGCAAAAAAATAGCTTAAATTTTCCCTTAGTCGTTGAAATACACACATATATAACGTTTTCTTTGTTACACTTTGAGAAAGGTCATAGTACTTTATGGTCTCCCAGTTCAACCGGGGAACCATAAGGATCAATTGTAGGGAATCGAGGTACTTCTTTTAATTAGATTCGTGCCCCAGGTATATTTATGGTGGTTTGGACAGTCCAGAAAATTATATGAATGGAAACAAAATCCCAATTCTATGAAACATAGCTTAAATTAGAATAGATCAAAATTTTTGCTAAAATTCAAAATGGATCAAAATTTAGCTTAAATTAGAATAGATCAAAATTTAGCTTAAATTAGAATGGATCAAAATTTAGCTTAAATTAGAATGGATCAAAATTTAGCTTCAATTGAATGGATCAAAATTTAGCTTAAATTAGAATGGATAAAAATTTAGCTTAAATTAGAATGGATAAAAATTTAGCTAAAATTAGAATGGATCAAAATTTAGCTTAAATTAGAATGGAACAAAATTTTATAAACCTGAAATTTACTCCTTTAAAACTAATCTTGAAATATACTACTGAAATTTACTTTAATACACGACAGGCGATAGAATGTTTTACACCTATCGACAACTGTGACAGCACGTCCAGCGGCTCCATAACTATCTTCTGCAATACCGGCTAAGACATACAACGCCTTCGCAGTATCTGCCTTACACCGCAGTTTTAGCGCTGGATGCAAACAAAATCACGATATTGGGGACATCGTATCAAATCAGTTCGTGGGATTTGGTCATCATACCTATACTGTGATCGTTAGCATATGAGTCAAAGTTGGTGATAAAATTTTAGTAAGGATTACAATCACCGCGCTATCGCTAGCTGCTACTGGCACGATGAATTAAACCTAGTGTGGGTCTGCCATGTTATGAAAATCCTGCACATTCTGGCTAGTCCAAACCTCGGAAACTTATAGCCGGAGGATGCCGGATTTCGCCGGCGGGCCAATTTTTTTGCCCCAATCCTCCTTTGTCTTTTTACTAATTAGGGTGCTTTGAGCGGGGGGGACACCCGAATTTTTGCCGGGGGCTCCTCCGTTTTGCTTGCTAGAGGCAACCAAAAATGCCGCCCTCCCCGCTCCCCCACTTTTGCGTACTGGCCGGCATTCCTTGTTTTCCCATCCACGAAGGAGGGTGGCGGTGGTGCTTTTGACACTATATGGCAAAACCATCGATATCCTACGTGCTTGATAACATAATAGGCACTGATTGTAAGGTAAAAACAAGCAATTAACTAGGCGAATTTGAAAAAATCGCTATTTCTGCCAAAAGGTCGATAAACTATATTCGGACCCATAGCGGCCTAGGAAGTGGTGCACAACCGAAGTTGTAGAGTCCGATCATCTGATTGAACCTGGATGTCACCATTTGTCGATGCGAAGCCTGCGTCGCGAGATATAGGTTTATAAAAACTGGTACCCATAAGACCAGATGTAGCAGAGAACCCTTAAAAACCTTTTTGTCTTTTCGACCCCACAGTTGGGGTCGGGGATGTTCGTAATCAACTAAAGGGCAAATCGTCGTTATTTTTGCTATCGAACAGAAGAATTATTAATAGGGAACGACCGAATACTAATTTCACCGAATACCGAGTATTCGGCCGAATACCGAATAGTTGTTCGCAACACCTATGCATGATGAGAAATCTATAAATCTATAACTCTATAAATCCACCACTGTATGTACGTGCACCATGCAACAGGTCGTTTTATGGTTGGCGTTGCTGAGTCAGCGATAGTTTTCGCTCCATGAATTTTACCACATGGAAAGAATTTGGGGTTATTTAGCACAAAATACTGAAAAATTAGTATATTTTTAGGCCATCAAAATAGAAAATTTATACAACGGTTATAAAAATAATTTGTTTATTTTTTGTACATTTTGTTGTTTATTTATTCATGATAGATGCTCAATTTCGGGGTCAGCTACGTTCGATATGTTCGTAGTTGAATTGAGTGAATTTTAGTGGATGGACGATCGAACTGAAAGATTGAATGAATTTTAGTTTTCGCGGGACGAGTTGACTCCATTAGGTGGAGCAAAGCCTACTGTGGCGAATTTGAATAGTGAATATAATTTATCCTTGTATCGTCCGATACGAGTTATCGTGAAAACTATTTTAGGCATCGATTCCGAACTAGCTTTCGTCTGCCTAGATCCAGACACGAGGAATCGCTGAGAGTAAGAATTTTGGCAAAAGTAATTTTCGCGCCCAATCTCACAAATTTTCGGCGCTCCACACGCATTTTAATATCAGCTTTATTTGGTAGGTATTCATCGACTTATATAAATATAAATATATATAATAATAATTGACGGAGGCAAGACGACTCACCGAAGGGAGTCGCAGCCAGAGGCGTACATTTAACTTTATTGACGTAGGCAACGAGCCACCGAGTGCAGTCGCAGCCGGAGGCGCATCCAGCTTTATCGGACGAGGAAGGAGCCAGCGACGAAGGTGGCGAGTCGCAGCCGGAGCGACATTGACCCTCAGATACCAATACGAATACGCAAATTGATCACTCCATTACCACCTGGCTAT
>JASANE010030762.1:0-17306 GCA_030248225.1 Trileptium ribeirensis | reverse complement strand
TCTTTGTTGGTTAGCTTGGTGTGTTTTGAGTTGTGGTTAAATCAGCCCAGGAATGTACTGGGTCCTTCAATTTTTGATGATATATGGTTTTGATTAAATGCTAATATTTTTAATATAGTATAAATCCTTAATCTTTTAATAAATCTGTCATCCCCAGCAACCTGGTAGGCCAATTTCACATCCATCTCAGAACATTGTGCTTCCAATTTGGAACAAAACTGTTTTGTATTGAACACAGTGGATTCAGCAAATCTATGGACTGGGTGGCTGGTGGTTGGTTCCTTGGCACTGGACAACTGAAGCCTCCGGACTGAGGCTATTTGGACTGTCCTTGGCTGAGGGACTCAAGGCAGCTCCTTCCCCCTGGGCAATTCCTGTCCTGCCTCTGGATCTTGCTAGATCAGCTCACTGACCTGCTGACTCCTCCCACTGCTCTGACACTTGTCCCAAGGCTTCCATTCTTGGCTGACAAATGGGCCTCACAGAAATTCTGGCTCCACAGCTGGCACTGTGATGTTTACCTGATGTTGCAGCTTTGGTTAAAAACAGTTTGGTATGTATATAAACTGGATAAGGAGCACTATCTAAAACAAGAAGAGCTAATACAAATACAGCTACAACATATTATATTTCAAATATAAAGATAGTAAATATATCTGCTTATCATTTCAATATTTGTTAATATCAATATATAGATTGATTATCAGCAAAATGTTACATATTATGACCACTGTAATATTCAATATTATAATTACATAATCTTCTTTGAAAATGTTCACTGGACTTTTCTTTCATTGGCATCAAAATACTTTGACACTACATTAAGCCTTGAAGCACTTATAATAAAACGAAGACCTGTCGGCCAATTGTAACGTGTACCAGTCAACTCTTTAATTAATTGATAAATTAGGATGTTGGACCTTTTGGTGTAAATCGGTCACTGTTTTGTTTTTAAAAGATTTGGTGATTCAAACAATTGAGCAGCATGCGCTTTGTCATCACTATAAGTGTGGTGAATGCATAAAAAACGAACCGCAAGTGAAGCCAAAGCAACCACCTTGTTGATAATTCTAAAATCATCTATTGCTAATCCCTTGGTAACGCTGGAGTAAGTTCATTTAACAACATAAATAAAACAATTGCTTCCAGCACGTTTTTTGGTTAACTGGATGGCACCAGTTTTCCAGATGCCACAAACTCTGAAGGAATATCATTATCCATGCAAATGGTTGAATATTTCCGATTTCATTGGTAGCCCAAATAGTCGGCAAGAATGTTTTTTGTCATTCATATGGTTTTAACTTCACATTTCTTAAACTACCACAACGAGCTGAGTCAGAATTGTACCCAAAACGTCAACAAAAATGTTTTTGTAGTAATGGTTTTAATGCATCTTGAAGAGGGCAAAAGGGTACCTGGAGCAGTGAATAACGGGTCCTGGAAGATTAAAATTTATTGGGGCCCTCTCCTCCCCCGCTATTTCTAGGAGCCAGGTAGGTATGACTTCTAAGAGCACCTTGGTGTTAAAAATATCCTTGAGAGCACTTGTGCAATCCTTGTGGGCTCGGCTAACGTTAAATAAGCTAAAGTGCGTCTAAGCATTGCCGATTGTCGTATTATCTTATTAAAGTTTTGTAATGAACTCTACAACGGGTGCATCGAGCAGATTATTGTTTACGACATTTATATTTGATTTTGTATAAAATCGATTTTATATTATAATAAAAGTTACATTAGTCTCCGCAGATTAGCTTACATAGCTGTATTCTGGGCGAGCTTCACTGGAGTTATTAAATATATCCCAGATGTCAAAACAAAACGCCAGTAGATTTTAAAACCATATGCTATTATACACAGTATTGAGTCCACTTTAATACAGTATTCGTATTAATCTCCACTTTTGCACACGATCTCACTATTAACCACTTATGCCATAAAGACCAGTTACTCTTCTCAACACTGTTCCCATCAGAACTCTTGTCCTAGACACTTCCAGCTTTTCCTAAGCGATAAAACTTAATTGCTCTCGGAATGTTGATTTTAGCCAGACCTCTAGTAAAACGGCTGCTACATGAAGAATGAGTGAAAAAGCAAAGATGTGTGGGTACAGGGTTTGAGTTTCTTGAACCAGGCACCAACTAATTTTGTTGAACCAGCAGCTTGACTTTTTAAACATTAACTGGTTTGTCAACCCATTTGCATTATTAGTCTATATGTAAAACAGGTAATTATTAGCTTTTTCAGCACGCAAGTTGTCATTGACTTTTCTAACGCAGTCCAACTCCAACTTCTGGGCCCATTCTAGGTTGACTTTTTAGGGGTTGACTGCATTGGCTCTTTATTGAGGATAATACATTAATTGCTGAGGCTCAATAAGACTGGCTCTTGCTGAACACAGTCCTGCTATTTTTAATGTGAACACAAACAGACTTGGTTAACACAGAGGAAAGTGGTGGAGTGATGGAGTGTTGTATGATGTTGGTATCCTACAGACTGGCTTCCCTTTTTAAAATGAACTCAACAAGCAGTCTGGGATAGCTAACGTTAAACATGATGAGCATGCTGAAGAAATTAGTATTCATTGCACTTCAGCCATTACCCAAGTGGTAGGAATGGAGATTTCTTTGTGAGTCCTTAAAAATTTGGAAAATTTGAGTGTAAAAAGGCCTCTAGAAACTAAAATGTACAGCCATAAACAGTTTGGCAGTTCAATGAAGTGGTGATATTTTCATAGAAATAATTTAACAGCAATTCAGAAGGCTGGAGGCTGGTTGTTTAAAAACCTATGCGCACTAACTGGCGTTCTTTTCTGGATCCTGTTTGATAACATCATTACCTCGGGTCATCAAATACATCAATGGTGGGTAAAAATCCAATTTTAAGAAAGAATTTTTGGGTTACCAAGGGACCCGGAATTTGAAAATTCAATTTTTTGGTCGAAATGATAAAGATCTCGAGGATCACAAAAATACCAAAATTCTAAATCAGCCATTTTGGCAAATCCGACTGGGATCATAATGGAAAAAACTCCAATTGTCTACTGCTTCAAATTTTCACTGGACTGTGACCAATGTAAGATTGATATTGCTCCCCATGTGTTCTGTGTACCATTATATAGGTTCGTATGTGACACATTGTCCACATTTATCATAAATCAACTAAATTTCTCTTGTTCCCTGTATCGCGTCTATTGTTTTGTACACTTCTCCAAATTAAAGCGGAAATTGTATAATTGAACCATGCAACGATACGCATCTGGTTTGTTGTAATGTCTTTCGTTTATTCACAACACTAAGACTAAAGTGTTCAATTAAAATATCATGAACAGCTACTTGATGACAAAACATCATTTTGCTTGATTTTTTACGTCCAATAGACTCGGCTTAGCATCGCCAACTAAATGCATCTGGCCGTTATAAATCAGCAAAAGTATCTAGCGTTTTGAATTAATATTCCTCGGCTAGCATGGTACTTGAAAATATGCATGTGACATATAAATGGGAATACTGTATAGCTTTTTGATTGTAATACTTGCGCTAAGTACGTCATAATCATTTGAAAAAATGTACCATGACCATCTAAATGCGCAAAATGTATACTGTTATTGATACGATAATGCACGTTCAATTAACAATTTCAAAGCTTGGAACGTTGTCTGAGTTTAGAGACATTATATATAACTAAACCATAGGCACTGCATGCGGTTTGACACTTCATGTACAATTTTTGGCTCTGAATCGGATAAAGTAGTGTAAAAAATACATAAACATATACGCGTACACGGTAGGTATAGAGTTTAGTCGTTTTGGATCGGATGTAATGTGAACACTGTCTTATATATAGCCCACAGATATAATAAATTCCACACACATCTGTGACATGGTAGCAATATGAGCTGCACATTGCAGCCGCAGTTGGATGAATTGAAGATATAAATTTGCGTCTTTTCCCGTATCCCCCAGCCCGCATTTGCCAAAAAATGGTCATATTCTACGAAATTTTTTCGTATTTTTGTGATCCTCGAGACCTCTCCTGAGTCGTTTCGACCGAAAATTGAATTTTTAAAAAATTTTAATTTTCAAAAAAAACCCAAAAAAATTTTTCTTAAAAATTGGATTTTACCCACACAATTTGATGACCCAAAGGTAATAATGTTATTAACAGGATCCGATAAAAGAATGCTAACTTATGGCCAAAAACTTTCTTCGACAGCCTCCGATAGTTTTCACAGTTTACCGGATTTCCCGTTAAAAATATCACCATTTCCATTCAGCTCGTCCGACTGCTCCGTCAAATGGTGGGCATTGAGTTCCCGAGGGGCCTTTTCATTCTAAAACTCAAAAATTCTCAAGATCACAAAAACAAAATTTCCAGATTCTGACCATTTTTGGGCAAACGAGCTGGAGGGTAATGGAAATGAACCTAAATTTGAGTCGTATTGGGCTCCCCATGTTTTGACTGCCTCTGTTCGTATTCATTTAAAAAGGAAAGCCAGTTACAGCATAACGACACTTATAAATACTTCAATTAATTTTCGTGCTACCTTTTCTTTCTTCGGTGGGCTGAGCCCGAGTCTGTTTGTGTTCATCAGGAGCAGGGACCCTTGTTTTCAGGAAGAGCCGAGCCGGATCGGGCTTGGAGTGCGCCGAAGCGCGCCGTTAGGAGAGCCGAACCGACCGCGCTAGGCCGAACCGGACCGCGGCTGAGAAGCCAAACCGGACGGGGCTGCAGGAGCCGAACCGGACCGCGCTCAGAAAGAGCCGAACCCGCGCGCTAGGAGGCCGAACCGGACCGCCGCTGAGAGAGCCGAGCCGGACCAGGGGTTGGGGAGAGGAGTCAAGCCGGGCCCCGGGGTTGGAGCGAGCCCGGCCCGGTTCGAAGAGCCCGAGCCGGACCCGAATTCGAAAATTTCGCTTTTTCATCTCCTACATCTCTATCCGGCAAGCTGTTTTACGAGAAAACGTCACGTGAAAATCAACATTCCCGAGAGTTGATCGGTTTGATAAGGGCAATGTATTACAATAATTCTCGATTGTAACAGCGTTAAAAATTAACTGGTCTTTATGGATCAGTGGTTAATAGTGAGAATCATAGCGGGGGGGGGGGGGGGGTGGGGGGGGTTGGGGGGTTGGGGGGGTTGGGTGGGGATTTTTTTCTTGGTGTTTTTTGCCATCTCTTTTTTTTCCCTTTTTCTTATTTTGTTCAAATATCGTCGGCTATCATTCCAATGACCCAAGATGTGCTCAGAATTACTTCAAATTTTTAATAATATATATAGTTTTAGATTTAAATAGTTAAGTATTTTTAATATGGTCTAAATAGTTAAGTATTTTTAATATGATCTTTCTTTCAGCATTCCCCAGCAGGAGCCTGAGACTAAGCCAGATTCCATTAAGTTGTAGGAAATAACATTGTGCTTCCAATTTGGAACGAAATTGTTTTTATATTAAAACGCAAGTAAATTTGACAAATATATTTATAGATAGATGCATTATGAGTGACCGTATAATTTGGTTATTGGTAGGCCATATTTATGAACGAAATAAAAGCATTCAGGGATTAAAGCTACTTTTTGCAAACATGTCGCTACGGTTGGGGGGCAGGGGACACTGAGCAGCACCATCCGTCCCCCTGCTGCGACGAACTGTCATATTCATTTGGCTACTGAAAATATAACCGGATTAGAGATCTCCATTGACATTGCTTCAGTTCCCTCGCCCTGCTTAGTTACGCTTCCTACGGGCCTAGGTTCTTCGTGAACAGAGAAATGGGCGTCGCCAGAAATTTATAGCTGGCGCGCATTCACGCATTGTGGGTGTCACCTCAATATGTTCACGGCTTTACGTTTAAAAAGTTTTGGTATGTATATAAACTGGGTGGGGGCACTATCTAAAACGAGGGGGGGGGGGCTCAGTGCCAAGCATGCCCGTTCCGACGTGTATGTTCTGAAATGTCGAGGAGTGTAATATATATATGCTTGTAGTTAATATATAATCGAATGTATTGATGATATCAGCAAAATGTTTTTCTGTTTTTCTCGACCACTATTAATATAAATATATACGTTACGAGTATGGTTGTACCTTTTGAAAATGTTAACTGATTTTGTTTAATTGATGCAAAAACATTTAACACGCTTCGTTTGAGCCTAGAACTAGCCTTCTAATACGAAACAAAGTATATAACAAGATGTAGGTAATTGTTGCCATGGAGCTCTTAATAATAACGATAAAACTCAGATGTTTTCGACATTTTAGTGTAAATAGGTTAGTGTTTTTATTAAAAGTTTAGTAATCGAAACAATTGAAGCAGCGTGTCACTTGTAATTATAAGCTATAGAGGTGGTAAATGCATAGAAAAACAAACCGCAAGTGAAGCCAAAGCAACCACCTTGTTAATAATATCAGGAGTGCATTATTGTACTAATGCACTCTTGATAATATGAATTGAGCTTTGATTTGTTAAGCAATCAAATGTAAAACAATATATATTGCGGGCGTCATCTCTGGTTTCGTGGAATAGCACCCGCAAGGTTTGCCAATGCACAAATTTAGAAGGAATACAAGTTTCTCTACATGCAAATGGTTGAATATTTCCGATTTCATTGGTAGCCCAAATAGTCGGCAAGAATGTTTTTTGTCATTCATATGGTTTTAACTCACATTTCTTAAACTACCACAACGAGCTGAGTCGAATTGTACCCAAAACGTCAACAAAAATGTTTTTGTCATTAATATGGTTTTAATGCATCTTGGAAGAGGGCAAAAGGGTACCTGGGGGCATGAATAACGGGTCCTGGAAGATTAAAATTCTTGGGGCCCTCTCCTTCCCCGCTATTTCTAGGAGCCAGGTCAGTATGACTTAGAGCACCTTGGTGTTAAAAATATCCTTGAGAGCACTTGTGCAATCCTTGTGGGCTCGGCTAAAGCTAAATAAGCTAAAGTGCATAAGCATTGCCGATTGTCATACTCTTCTACAAAGTTTTTTTAAATAAACTCTCAACGGGTGCATCGAGCGAGATTATTGTTTACGACATTATCTTGATTTTGTATAAAATCGATTTTATATTATAATAAAAGTTACATTAGTCTCCGCAGATTAGCTTACATAGCTGTATTCTGGGCGAGCTTCACTGGAGTTATTGATGTATCCCAGATGTCAAAACAAAACGCAGTCAATTTTAAAACCATATGTGTATTATACACCGTATTGAGTCCACTTTAATATTAATCTCGTATTAATCTCCACTTTTTGCACACGATCTCACTATTAACCACTTATCCATAAAGACCAGTTACTCTTCTCAACGCTGTTACAATCGAGACTTATTGTAGACATTGCCGTTTTTTATTTAAGCGATCAAATTTAACTGCTCTCGGAATGTTGATTTTCACGCGACGTCTTCTCGTAAAACAGCTGCTATAGAGATGTAGAGATGAAAAAAAGCGAAATTTTGTATTCGGTCCGGCTCGGCTCTTCTGAACCCGGCCCGGCTCGGCTCTTCTGAACCCGGCCCGGCTCGACTCTTTCTGAACCTGGTCCGGCTCGGCTCTTTCTGAGCGCGGTCCGGTTCGGCTCTTTCTGAGCGCGGTCCGGTTCGGCTCTTTCTGAGCGCGGTCCGGTTCGGCTCTTTCTGAGCGCGGTCCGGTTCGGCTCTTTCTGAGCGCGGTCCGGTTCGGCTCTTTCTGAGCGCGGTCCGGTTCGGCTCTTTCTGAACGCGGTCCGGTTCGGCGATTCCTAAGCCCGATCCGGCTCGGCTCTTCCTGAACACGGTCCTGCTCTGATGTGAACACAAACAGACTCGGGCTCAGCTCACCCGAAGAAAGAAAAGGTAGACTAAAATTAATTGAAGTATTTATAAGTGTCGTTATGCTGCAACTGGCTTTCCTTTTAAATGAATACGAACAGAGCAGTCAAAACATGGTAGTCAATAAATAAAGCATCACTGCAAATTTAGGTTCATTTCCATTACCACCCTCCAGCCCACGTTTGCCCAAAAATGGTCAGAATCTGGAAATTTTGTTTTTGTGATCCTCGAGAATTTTTAAAATTTTAGAATTGTAAAAGGCCCTCTTAGGAACTCAATGCCCACCATTCGACGCAGCAGCTTGACGAGCTGAATGAAATGGTGATATTTTTAACGAAATCCGGTAACCGGCCAAAACTATCGGAGGCTGAGAGGCTGAGCTGTTGAAGAGTTTTTGGCCATAAGTTAGCATTCTTTTATCGGATCCTGTTAAATATAACATCATTACCTCGGGTCATCAAATTGCGTCGAATGGTGGGTAAAAATCCAATTTTTAAGAAAAAATTTTTTCGGGTTCCCAAGGGACCCGAAAATTTTGAAAATTCAATTTTTGGTCGAAATGATCAGGAGAGGTCTCGAGGATCACAAAAATACCAAAATTTCTAGAATATGACCATTTTTTGGCAAATGCGGGCTGGGGGATAATGGAAAAGACGCAAATTTATACTCTTCAATTCATCCAACTGTGGGCCGGATGTGCAGCTGATATTGCTACCATGTGTTATATATGTGTGCTACCATTATATCTGTGGGCTATATATAAGACAGTGTTCACATTACATCCGATCCAAAACGACTAAACTCTATACCTACCGTGTACGCGTATATGTTTATGTATTTTTTACACTACTTTATCCGATTCAGAGCCGAAAAAATTGTACATGAAGTGTCAAACCGCATGCAGTGTGCACACGGTCTTAGTTATATATAATGTCTCTTAGTTTATACAACGTTCGAGTTCGAAAATTGTCAAATTTGAAATGTGCATTAAAACCGTATTAATAACAAGATAACATTTTTGCTGATTTTTTACGTACAATCGACTCAGCTCGTCATGGCGGTTTAGAAAATGTGCATTGTGACCGTATAAATGACAAAAAGTATTGCTGACTTTTTGGGTACAATTATTACACTCAGCTCGTCATGGTGGTTTAGAAAATGTGCATTGTGACCGTATAAATGACAAAAAGTATTGCTGACTTTTTGGGTACAATTATTACACTCAGCTCGTCATGGTGGTTTAGAAAATGTGCATTGTGACCGTATAAATGACAAAAAGTATTGCTGACTTTTTGGGTACAATTATTACACTCAGCTCGTCATGGTGGTTTAGAAAATGTGCATTGTGACCGTATAAATGACAAAAAGTATTGCTGACTTTTTGGGTACAATTATTACACTCAGCTCGTCATGGTGGTGGAATAAAAATATGCGTATACTTCCTATCTTGGATAAGAATTCTCGCCGTTCTTCCTGCGGGATAAAGGTGAGAACGGGCCGAAATTTTTTGGCCTGGCCCATTCGAAATCGTTGTCAGCCCTGTCCGGAGCTCCAAAATTTCGGCCCTGCCAGTTGGAAATTGTGATCGGCCCGGCCAGTTTGTAATTGGTTGTAGATAATCTCAATATACGTAACGGATACAGTCGGTATAAAGATAAAAACGCATTATATGAAATGAGCCCAACAAGAAATTTTTAAAATGAATCGATTATCGAACTTTATGCTAATCGTTTATCTTTGACTGTTTGAGAACGAAGCGAAATTTTTCGGCGCAACCCGGCCCGTTAGAAATCTAGGTCGGCCTGGCCCGGCTCTGGGACTTCTCGGCTAGTCCCGGCTCTGGGACTTCTCGGCTAGTCCCGGCTCGTTCATAACCATGTGTCGTACGGCAGGCCGAACTTCGCACCGCTACTCTTAACATTGTCCTCCACATTTATGTGACCACAATTCCAGGCAGTTGCTACATTACACATTTTCGATGTGTTTTGACAGATAAAATAGTTTATGGTCCCGGACTTAAAATGATGATTATAATCCGGGGGACTTTCTGGTATAATTTTGGTAGTTAAAAGTCAGCCCTCACCCGTGTTGTCAGATGGGGTTTGACTGACTACCCCTAACAAACCCTGGGGCGGTTGTCATTTGTCGATACCCCAAAAACATAAAAGAAGATACTTGGTAGCACCAGAGCATATTAAGGGTACTTAGCAATCCTTGGGGTAGTCCGAAAGACAACCACATCATCGATAAAGCTTAAGTACATGGGTATCACCGGTTGCGAAGCTTAAGTACATGGGTATGACCGGTTGTGACACTTAAGTACATGGGTATTACCGGTTGCGAAGCTTAAGTACACGGGTATGACCGGTTGCGAAGCTTAAGTACATGGGTATGACCGGTTGCGAAGCTTACGTACATGGGTATGACCGGTTGTGAAGCTTTTCTGCAAAATTTTAATGAACTGTTGCTATTAACTGATCGAAATTGAAATTTGGAAAATAATAAAACAGACAAATCTAAAATTGTTTACGATGGCTTAGATAAGGCAATAATTCGCTTGGGTATTTTTATTTAGTCTACTAAACTAACAAAAACAAACTGATTGTAGCTTAGCTGAAATTGAACACGATTCCACGAAGGTTGTAGTATTAGTGTTATGATGATGATGGTCTAGCTTTTTCAATGCGAAGCCCGTGTTGCCAGATGTGGGCTGCGAAATACTGGCACCCGTATTACCAGATATGGTAAACAAATCTTTAAAACAAACTATCTTCCCTGCAATCGAACGGGTATATACGGGTTTCAACGTATAATTGTATCGGGAGCGGCGGTGGTCGTTTTGAAGTTAGCCTCATTGTCGATCCTATCGAATTGTATATAACTAACCTGTAATTCAGTGCATAAACAAGGCAATAAAGTACTAATAAAATTGCGTTCAAAGCGATAGCAACTAAAAATTGCTTTGAAGGAATTGCCGAATTGATTGAAGTTGCGGGCGTCGTAAGCTCTTCAAGCGTAGACGGGTGGTGGCCGGTCGTTTGCACTCAGTTTGTCAGAAGATCATCGTCTAATTTTTTCATTCCTGTCAGTGAAAAGTTGGAGGCCCAGGCGCCCCACCCCACCCATTCATTTTGCGACGCTTCTGCCTGTTGGAAATGACCTAATTTTTTATTTTATTTAGTCGGTAACTGATGTTTAAGCAAAAATGAGCCAAGTCTGTCTTCCACATTGTAATATTGCATAAAATTTAATGCTAGTTTGGGCTACAATAATATACGACCAACGAGCCTTGGAACATTTACGAATTTGTGGGAGGCTTCACCAACATGGATGAATTTTGGAGTTAAACTGTCCGATGGTGGCCAAGCTGTGTAACTTCAGCGGACCTAAATTTAATCAGGACTTATTGAAACGTAGTTCAGATTGTGTGTTGCAGGGAAATGTTTTAAATTCCGTCTGTGTATGTGTGATCGGGCAAAACTCGGGAACGACTTAACCGATTTTCATAATCTTGAGCTCATTCGAGCCGGCGTGGTCGATTCACCGCCTACAGGCCCGAGTGCTTTTTGATTCGGGGTCTGGTTCCGGGTTCAGGGATCAAAATGTGGGATTTTTGCCCCATTTTACCCCATTTTAATGCCCTTCACGGAAGCAATGTTATTTTTATCTTAACTTTCGAAATTTTTCTTTGGTTGGTTTTATTTCATAGTAAAATGATAAATGCCGACACCTCTTTTTTCTTTTTCGATTAAGGCTCCGGTTCTGGGTTTATAGTGTTTGAGATACGGGGGTATGGCGCCCCAGTGGTTCCTCGACCACAAAATTCGAAAATTTGTTTTAAAGTCTTGGGCGGCTGATAATTTTCACCAAGGGGGTTTTCGGGCATAGGAAACTCATTGACGGTGCCGGTTTTGCTCTGTCACCCATGGTTCCATGGGTACGGGGTTATGACGCCCTATGGTTGGAGTCAGAGGTCAAAATGAGGGATTTTCACTCTATTTTTGTCTTAACTTTGGAATTTTTTCTGTGGTTGGTTTTATTTCAGCGTAAAATGATAAATGCCAATGCTTCTTTTTTTTTGTTTTTCGATTAAGGCTCCGGTTCTGGATTTATAGCGTTTGAGGTACGGGGGTATGATGCCCCAATAGTTCCTCGACCCAAAATTCGAAAATTTGTTCTGACGTCCTGGGCGGCTGAAAACTTTCATTTGGCGGTTTTCGAGCATAGGAAACTCATTGACAGTGCTGGTTTTGCTCTGCGATCCATGGTTCTATGGGTACGAGGTTATGGCGCCCCCAAGATTCGGTACAGAGAACAAAATAAAGTTTTTTTACCTCATTTTAGTACCCTGCACGGAATCAAGGTTATTTTTACCTTAACTTGCGAATTTTTTTCTGCTTGGTTTTATTTCGTAGTAAAATGATAAATGCCAATGCCTCTTTTTTGTTTTTGATTAAGGCTCCGGTTCATGGGGTTTTAGGTATGGCACCCCCGTGGTTCCTCGACCCTAAATTCGAAAATTTGTTTTGACGTCATTGGCGGCTGAAAAGTTTTACTTAGAGATTTTCGGGCATATCAGACTTATTGCTGGTGTTGATTTTGCTCTGCGATCCATGGTTCTATGACTACGGGGGTGTGACGCCGCCATGGTTGATCGACCCAAAATTCCTAATTTTATTGCTATGTCCTTTGAGTTTGATAGCTTGTACTTGGGGGTTTTGGGACATGGAAAACTAATTGCCGGTGTTAGTTTTGTTCTAAGTTATGCGGTATTGTGTGATATCGACATATAGCATATCTACGTACGGTATCGAGATTTGCTGCGCATGCCAAAGATGTAGGTGTACCTGCATCTTCACTACCTTCTGCAAAGTCGATAGAGTTACTGGTAATAACAAGATAAATATGCGGCCATCGTCATAGTACGACTCGGTGGTCTCTTTCAGGTACGGACATGGCAGAAAAATTTGTTTATAACTTTAGACCATGTATTATCAAAAGCATTGTATTTCTCCGCATTAAACATCGTTCGGTCGTTTCTTATTGTCCAATTTTTGTTCTGTGTCCCAACTTTTGCACGTTCAGATCGGAAGCCTGGGACTTTAACAAATAAATAACTGGCATGGGGAGGGAACAGAAGAAATGATACCTGGGCACACAGCGATACAATTATACTGTTATGCTCAATTAATTTGGTTTACCGAACGCTTGCTTTCGTCCCTGACCTCGCAAACCTGGAAAACATGACATCGCTATTAAGAAATGATACCTGGGCACACAGCGATACAATACTGTCATGCTCAATTTATTTGGTTTACCGAACGCTTGCTTTCGTCCCTTACCTCGCAAACCTGGAAAACATGACATCGCTATTAAGAAATGATACCTGGGCACACAGCGATACAATACTGTCATGCTCAATTTATTTGGTTTACCGAACGCTTGCTTTCGTCCCTTACCTCGCAAACCTGGAAAACATGACATCGCTATTAAGAAATGATACCTGGGCACACAGCGATACAATACTGTCATGCTCAATTTATTTGGTTTACCGAACGCTTGCTTTCGTCCCTTACCTCGCAAACCTGGAAAACATGACATCGCTAAAGGATCATGTCAAGTTTCCCTTTAACACCGAGGAAACTGGACATGGACATTAGCACTCAGTATCTTATTAATGGAAAAATTTAATGTTTAATTATAAGCCCAAGCTAAGCGTGGCCTAGGGCTTAATGAGCAAACTTTATTGGTTCATACAATGGGACACTTCGACATGATCCGGTAGGAGTGGAACCTTGGTGTCATATATAGCCAAGAATCGTTGATGATCGACTCACCTAAAGAGTGATTCGATCTTCGGGTTTCCCTTACTATCGCCCGCGGTACGTCGCGGTCGTTTTTGCCCTTACCCCCCCCCTTGTTTATTACTCACTAGGTGGGCTATAAAATTGGCTACCCCGTCCGTGCTTCTGTACCACCACATGCAGGCTCCCACCAGTATCATCAATAATCATTGACACTTGAGTATAATGTAGTGTGACATTATATGACGTATATCTTCAACAAAATATATAATGGATTCGTAGCATTCCTTTCTGTTTTACAGACTATAAAACTAGATTTTACAACAAACATGTTAAAAACGTTTTGCTGTAGGCTGTAAGGACTGTAATGTTATTACAGTTTCATACAACCGTGTACACTGAAAATGAGTTTTTGTGAAATTTAAAAGAAATTTCTTTGAATTTTGCACAACCAGATATTCTTTTAAATTTCAAAGAAACATTACTTGAAATTTCAAAGAATTATCTTTTAAAAAATTACTGTCTTTGAAATTCCAAAGATAATTTTTTGAAATTTCAAGGAATATTTCTTTGAATTTTAAAAGAATATCTGGTGGTGCAAAATTCAAAGAAATTTCTTTTAAATTTCACAGAAAGTATTTTAAGTGTAGTAGTGACCGAAACCAGGATCAGGAAAGATATTTCTGAGTCGTAATCGTGATAATGTAATATTTTTTGCACTTATTTTTAACTGTCACATTAATGATTATTATATTTTTTCAATTTCAGGCCAATCAGACAGTTTCGACAAACTTTCCGTGATATCTCGGACACAATTTCAATTCTTGCACCGCGCTTAATCAGGTATGTACTTTAGAGTTATCTCTGTTTGGTTTACCCAGTAGGTCATTACAACCGTTAAAATTATTGCGTTTATATGATTTAAATTATCAGTTTGACATTTAAAGCTTAATTTCTTCGTATTAATGCTTATTGCATAACCTATTAATTCTCGTTATCAAAAAAAATCCCAGCCTGATAAACGCGGTGAAATCCGTTTATTGTTAACGGCATTGATGAAAGATAATTTTCTGTGACAAGATAGATCATCCTGTTACCTGGTTCCGACGCCAGTGTACTATTATATGGAAAAAGCCATAACGGGAAAACAGTCACAGATTTCTCCAATATTTTCCATTTGACTGTTTTCTTATGTATCGGGTCATGGCGCGCGATGAATGCATTTTTGTCAAGTGTTAGCAATGTTCATAAATATGTTGAGAAATCTTAAACTGTTAGTTTGATTAGCGCAGTTGACGGGTAACGGGACCGTTTTACGAAATTTTCCTTGGTTTTTAAAGTCAATCGTTTCAAGATGCGTTTGAACATGTGTATTTTTCAACTGTATAAAAATAAAGCATTCAGGGCGCTACGAGTTTAGCGAAGAATTCTCTCTGGCCAGAATGGTGCATTTTGCGGTGTCGATTGCTGTGTTTTGTGGTGACATGCATAACTCAACTTTGGCTGGGCCGATTGACTCGCGCAATAGCTCATTTGAAAGCTCGTAATCTCTATTCATGACCTTTAGTTAGGCGCGAAACTCGATGCCAACATCTCGAAAAAAGGCCAAAAGGGGCTGGGATCGGGTCCCGAAGGGGCCCAAAATATCACTTTACTTATTGTGACTCGCCAATACATCCTCTATATAGCTGAAAATGGTACGCTACTATTTATTTTCTTTATTTTGCTGCAGGGCTGGGTCAAAAGGGTTTTTTATTTTTCTTTAGGACCAAAAACGAAAGTGGTAATATTTCCACAACCAATCGAGCTCATTCTGTAGAGCAATATTTATCCTCTATATAGCTGCAAATAATGTGCTGCTATTGTCATTATTGTGCTGCAGGGTTGAGACAAAAGCAATTTTCATTGTGTCCTTGGGACCCAAATTACACAAAAGTGGTAATATCCGCGCTACCAGTCGTCGAGCTATATAGTTATGTATGGTCTCATACTGTAGAGTAATTCATCCTCTAAGTACGTAAAAATTGCGAGCACAATAACAGGTATATCTTCTCAACTATTTCAGCCACGTGGCCGATATACGGTGGCTTATTCTATAATTTAATTCTCAATATAGCTATGAATATCTCTCTAAACTACAGTGCCGGTGTCGCAGCGTCAGATTTCCCCCCTAAAATTTTTCCCCCCGGAAAATTGACGCTAGCGTCAGATTTCCTGCGGAAACCTCACGCTAGCGTCAGATTTCCCCCGGAAACCTGACGCTAGCGTGAGGTTTCCCCCCGGAAAACTGACGCGGATTGCTCCGTTTTCGGACCTTTCGCGTCAGATTTCCCCGCGCGTCAGATTTCCCCCCTCTAAAAAATTCGACTTCTGAAATTCAGTTTCTAGGATTTCGAATTTGTTCACTCGCGAAGAATAAGTAATAATAACAAATGCAACAGTGAAAACCCCATTAGTTAATATCTTGACGTTTGTTAGGCAAAGAAAGCCCCCCTTGCGACGTCCCTGAGTGACAAGCATTTTTCATGACTGAGTGCTCCTGCCAATTTCTCTATGGGACAATAGGCACAAAAATTGGAGTTCTGCCCACCTACCACAACAATAACAGCAACATCAATGGCAGAGGCTTAGAATGATTTATGAATGAATGACTGTAGAAAAAAATTTAAACTACTGAAACATAAATCAAATACAATTAAATAAACGAAAAATACGTACCATCACAATACTGAAACCTTGAGGCCTTGGAACGAAGTTTTCGCTTCAAGTCCTTAATCTGTGCCTGTCCAAGTTTGCTCCATTTTTTGACGGGGTACTGACCGTTTTTCAGATAGCCTAGTATGTCAACACATGTAATATCAGCCATGCCTCTAATCTAGTTTATTTATCTGA
Source organism: Trileptium ribeirensis (assembly GCA_030248225.1). NCBI lineage: Eukaryota > Metazoa > Nematoda > Enoplea > Enoplida > Thoracostomopsidae > Trileptium > Trileptium ribeirensis. Next base: position 803 of record JASANE010030762.1, on the reverse strand, counting down.
AACATGATTCAAATCGAATTAGTAGATTTGGGGGGGAAAACTCACGCGGGGGGAAATCTGACGCGCGAGCATCCGCGTCAGATTTCCGGGGGGAAATCTGACGCGGGGGGAAATCTCACGCTCTAACACCGGCCAAAAATGACTGTCGCTCACTCGCGACTCGCCGGAAATAATTTTGTTCTATAAATAGAATTTTTTATTGATTTAAATAGTTTTGAAATCTCGAACGAACCACTCAATCGCCACTCCCTGCTTGCTTAAAATGTGACTGTCATTTCTGGCACGCATTGTATATATTCAAAACTCAGAATTCATCCATCTTGGCGATAAGACAAGCTAGTAGTTTATAATCGTGGAATTTTGAATGTTGCAATGTGGACAGTCGTGTGAAAAAATAAAATCACAGCCACGCTGTATGGCCTACATAATGGCTTCTAACATTACATTGTCGACGCTAGCGGCACATTTTATTATATTTTGTATTTCAGCGCTGCGGTTGTATTTATCAATCTGTACTATTTCTTTGCCGTTATTGGAATGGAAGCATTCGGGAAATACGATCTCAGGGATTGCTGCAAGTAAGCTGTAATACTATTTTCTTTCGACTATGTCCGAATTCGTAATACTAAATAGATACTGCACTGAGACCGTTGGGTTAGTAGCGTCAATTTTATTTTACGTAGAATTTATTTTAACAGCTGCAATACTATTTTCTTTCTACTATGTCCGAATTCGTAATACTAAATAGATACTGCACTGAGACCGTTGGGTTAGTAGCGTCAATTTTATTTTACGTAGAATTT
>JASANE010030761.1:0-18562 GCA_030248225.1 Trileptium ribeirensis | reverse complement strand
GTCACATTTTCTCCCCTGGTTGCAGCAGTGCGATAGCCTTAAACGAGGCCGGTAAGTTTTAAAGTGGAGCGCTACTACGGATGAGCGAGAGCTGTTTATTTGATATCTTGACTATCCCCAGTTGTTGAATTCTTTCAGGACGCCAAACGCAGGTTAACTTAACATTGCCAAGAAATCTCCGTTGTATAATAATCTTGATCTATCGATTATCAGCCATTATATGTATTTGTTAGGAAGCCGACTTAGCGGTCGCTCCTCTGACAATAACACGCGAGCGTCAACGTGTGGTTGATTTTACGACCCCGTTTATGACTGCTGGTATCAGTGTTATGATTCAAAAACCGAACAATCCCCAGCTGTACGATATTAGCTTCGTGTCACCGTTTCCATGGCAAATATGGACCTACCTCCTTTTGGCATATATCGGTGCAAGTTTGATCATTTTTGTGGTCAATCGTATGAATCCGAGCTTGTCAACCAGCAGCAGTCATCGAATCGGCGTTTCGTCTAATTCAGTAGGCGGTAGCTGTCGAAAGGGCAATAACAATAACCACTGTTCATTTGATGAGCGTCGTAATAGCAACGGATGTGGAAAAGAACGAAGCGATCCAGATAGCGCCGCAACGACTAAATTCACCGCCACTGATCAGACTGGGGTACATAGTGTCGTTGCATCGGTAGACAATGGAGCAGTTTCAGTTGGGACCACCGATCCGGATGTATCGAATGGATGTCATCAGCGAACGGGTACAGGTGGCGGTGTTGCGGGTTCGGGCTCTGCATTAAAAGACCGGCGAAAATTGAATAATTCACACAATCGATCGAGAGAAGAATATTTTACGTTGCAGAATTCGTTTTGGTACACATTGATGGGTGGAACGTTACAAGGAAACGATGTTAGCCCGAGGTAAAAAAAACTAATATTCGAGCGTATTATCTGCACCGTTTGAGCGGAACAATTTTATTATCTTCAAGTTTTCTCTGGTAACTAAGTATCAATTTTAGTGATTACACCTTTAATTTTCACACAATCTATGACCATACACGTGCAGTGTTCGAGATACCAGGTTGGGAAGCATACTGTCTAGGGGCTTTCCGGGGCGCTCAGATGTGTGCGCGTGCAGAAATTATTGAGCCCGCGGGTACCCGCGCAGATCAAAGTGCTGTCCACCACCACCATGCTCAATATATTTTTTCAGGCCCGCGAAGCCCACAAGTCATTGAATCCTTAATGGCTCAACATATTTATCGCTTTGCGTTTTAAAGTCATTCTTATCTTGTTAACTTTTTGATAGCGGCTTCTTCGCCAGCGATCTCTCAGTACCCAGGCTGCAGGACAAGGTCGTAATCCGCTTTCGCAGCCGAGCTCGCTACCGCCCAACCAGCCATCCAAATAGCTCGCCGTCATTCAGGGACGCTGCCCGCCGCGTGCCCATCACAAAAATTTGTAGCGTCCTAAAGATACCGTAATTCTGCAAGGCCTAGTAAAAGGAGCCTTCTCGTGGTCTACACCGCCCAATATAGGGAACTGCCTAGTGGCTTCTGCAGTGCCCAGTAAAGGGAGCCACCTAGTTTTTTCTGCAATGTCCGCCAAAGATAAGACGTCTGGTAACATCTACGGCCAACGTAAGCAGAACCACTTACATACTCCTAAAGCGCCCAGTAAAGGGAAGTGCCCAAAGGCTGCTACAGGGCCCATTCTTGCAAGTGGAGCATTGCTGGGTACCCAGGATTGTGCTAAATATTTTGCGATTGCTTTCCGAAACCGGTGGGTACCCGCGGGCTCAACATTTGAGCCCGTACCCGGCCCGACCCACGGCTACCCGCGGGTACCCGTACCCGCGCAGCTCTGGGGTGCTCACCCTGTTGGTGAGGATAGGTGGTGTGGCGGCGGGGGTGCAGCGTATTCGGCGCGTATGGGTTTAACACCTGCGATGCTGCGGGATGTTAGACGCCGCATCACGCATCACGGGGTTCCGAGACACAGGAGCTAACTCCTACCCGCTATGATAATGGATGACCTATGACATTATATGATATTTATTGGCTATACCGTGCCACTAAGACTTTCTCTGAGCAATGATTTTGTCTTCAAGACCCTATTTCATGCCATAATCTGTGCAAATTTTACTAGTAAAAATTGCATATATGGTTTGAAATAAGCGTGAAGGATTTCAATCGCAAGTATGCCCGTTCAGGTTACATCATGTAAAATGCTCATATTTCCGAAATTTCTCCACCGTACAATAAGACGATCAGAAACCTCTGAAAGATTTTGTGGCTATCACACGAACTTTTTAGTCAGATTTGGTTCCAATTTTTACTAATGTGTCTTCTCCAATGGTACACCGTCGAGATAATCTCGGTGTTATACCTCAGGGAATGACAACTATTCTGAGTGATACAGGATTAATGAAATGTTTCGAGTTGAACGTAGCCACGGAGGATTTTCCAATTGTATTACACAGATATTGCCAAACAGATGAGGTAACGATTACTTTTTTGAAAAGCTTCCAATTGTAGCAAGTAAAGATTTTGGGTCATTTCTAGAATTCCCTCCCTAGGCTAAAATTGGTTCATTTTGAAGACAAACCAGAAATTTTGGCACCTTTCGATTCGGCTTGACGAGTTGGGTCGGAAAATATCCATTTGGCATCTATCACAATTTTTTTTCGATTTTTAGAGTTCCCAAAGGTAATAATTTACTGATATCCAGAGTTTTTGAAGAAAAATTCTGGATAAATGTATAATTTAATGCGTCTTTCGATCCGCGTTGACGAGTCGAGTCGAATCAACCAAATCGATTCATACGCTGAGGATTTATTTCCACTTATGTAAAATCCGAAAGCTTAAGACTAAGTCTAAGTCGTGAATATTTGGACCGATTGATCTGATTTTACTACCATTTGACTCAGCTCGTCAATGGGGTTCGAAATATAAGCTATGATTGTTATTAATTTGTTAAATGCTGTTCAAACTAAAGAATAGATCCACCGAAACCGGGGCTTATGCATGCGCAGCAGACGTGCTAACCACTACACCATGAACCAGCTTAAAACGGTTGACAATTTGTGACATATCCTACTAGTTAATTGAGGCTTCGTTGGTTGTGATAAATATGAGTTGATAACGACAAATGGAATATATAATTAAATATTTATCGGAAAAATTATTTTCGAAAGTTTTGGTTTCAAAATGAATGGACCGTTCATCATCCAAAAAAATCGAAAAACTTTTTGTCAATGCGTGAGTCCACTTTATGTGCGTACACCAGGATTTTTCTTTTGTCAAAATCGCGATCTACATCGTTCACGTTTACATTTCCGCAATCGGTATTTGCAATTTAATGAATGCGAACAAGGGTTTTGTGGTGCACTACACAAACGGAATTTGGATACGCGCACATTTATCCATTTCGCACGAATGTCCGCCTCTACCAAAAGACATGCTGAATCGGACGGCTATGTTCGCGGTCTCTCTGTGTACTGTAGTATACGCAAAAAACGAATGAAAAAATATCTCTAATGTTGTTTTCCAGTGTACGCGATCAGAAAAGTGCGATGCTAAATGGCAAAATAGAAATCGCGAATAGCACCTACATGTTGCTATATCACATATCTCTGTTCGCGTACAAAGGGAAAAATCTTTGTTCGCTTACACTCATCGCTTTTACGATCCTGAACAGACTTGACAAAACAACAACCCATGTGTACGTACCTATGTAGAGTAGACTGAGTCATAAGAATGGCCCAGGTAAATATTTGCTGAACCGGCTCGTCAATCTGTTCACATTTGAAGATACGGTGGAAATTTTAGTACCATTCGACTCAGATTGATTTCAGGCTGGGGCGAATTCTAGGAGCGAACTATGATTTTTTAAATATTGTTCCCTGATTCATTTCTCACCAACTACTCATGAGTACTAATTTAAATACGATTAACACCTCAAAACATACAAATTCGTGGAAGATGGTATAAACAAGACCGTTTATATTTCGATATATTTTTAACGTAAGACAGCGCGATAGATGTGCATCGTATAAAAGTGACTGAGATATATAGTTTTAGTGGTCCACGCTACGACATGTTCAGAGTCTGAATTCCAAGCAATTTTCACTGTATGCAAAATGTTAACAGATATCGTGTACCTCCACTGTTACAGGTGTTCATCACACTCTGAGATCATAAGCACCGAAACCAATTGCACCTGTGTTGTTTTAAAAAAATATTTAGTTCGTGAAAGTCGGGAATATGTTCTGCCGTAGCATGCCACTTAGTAGTGACGGTCTAAGTCTTTGTGTTTCCCAACAACTTCAGAAAAATTTGGCAAATTGGCAAACATTTGGAAATTTCTAGCGAAAATTTCAACATTTTACAACCCTTCCCTACCGCCATCTGCGCTCAACCTTCCTCCCTCACCGAGACCATCTACCCTCGCTGAGCTGACGATACCTGGATACCGATGTCCTATGTTGTTATACATCATTTACCTTAAAATATGTGCACCTAGGGCCGAATTCAGTTACACAGAAAATCCCGGCTCGTGACAAAAAGGCACAGCCACATCGGACCTTTCGTAAATAAAATAAATAGCTAAGCTATGCTAGTATGTTTCTACGGGCCGAGAGTGGCTAAGTCGCAGGGTTTGATAGCCGAAACAGGCTACTGAAAAAATATTTATTACGTTCAGTTTAGCAGATTCTGTTACAGGGAAAATATTTAGCTCTAGTCCCAAAAAAGGCAACATTAGTAGTAATTAAAATAAAACGATAAATGCAGTTAAAACAAAGACGTAAATATCACTATTTTCAAAATTTTTTGTTTAAGCGCCTTTTACAAGCCAATCTACTAGCTCTAAAAACGCACTTTTTCATACATGAAATTTAAGCTATTGTAACTGAAAGGATGTTTCGCAAATATATGAACATATGTATCACCATTTTCCATTTTTTTCACGATTTTCCATTGGCATCTTATATCTCTGACTTTTAGGTGCGATTCCGGCCCTTGTGACAATTTATCAGCCTCGCTTTACTATTAGCTAATATATTCGTAGGGACTGGCACGGCCCAAAAAATGTCACACTGGCTAATCGCGGCTAGCCAAGCATGGCTTTAAAGCCGCGGCAGACTGTGATAAAATCCGGCCCTGCGCTTAAGGTAAATGATACACTTATAACTATGTTCTGTATGTTGTTACAAAACTTATATGAGGCTAGCCATATTGGTCATAAAATTTGAAACTATTATTACCGTCTTTTTAATTTTAGGCCAATATCAGCACGAGCGGCCAGCGCATTTTGGTGGTTTTTCGTTGTACTATTTATTTGCACGTACACTGCAAATCTCATCGTTTTGCTGGTTCATGAACGCAAAGAAGAAGCCATGAATACGCCGATTTCAAACGTGGAAGAATTATCCGAACAAACAAAGATTAAGTACGGACTACAAGCTGGTGGATCGACTGAACTGTTTTTCAAGGTAATGTACGGCACTGAATCGATTTTTGAAAAGTGTTAAATTTTCTACGAAAGTAACAAAATTAGTTTAATTTTAACACAATTTGTGTTCCACATATTATGTCAAAGTTGATGGATTTATCTTTATTAATTCCTATAGGTTTTGTAAAACGTTAGTTGCTTTCGATAAAACGCCAAAAATATGGGAGTTAATTATGATATTGAATTTGTAGAAATCACTGTATCTGCAGTGGCCATCACAATTTCTTCAAAGAAGCATCCAAGAAATTGAGAATAACAAAAATGTATGGTTATAAACTGCAGTTTTAAACAAAAATATATAGCTTAATTACTGCACACTGTTTTTTTCGAGATATTATCTATCTGTCTATCTATATCTATATCTATATATATGCCGGGCTTACAATGTTGTGAATGCATTTTACACAATTACTTATTATATATGGCGTTTGTATACCCGGCACATTTTTTGAAACGGAATTAACATAATCAATGTCGTTCTAGGTTTGTATAAAATCAGTAAAGGTCTATAAAGTTTTAATCGTTGCATCGAGATAAGATTATGTTTGTTCGAGTCTGTAATATATATTTCAGAATACCGACTTAGATATTTACAAACGAATGTGGCGCTTTATGACATCGCAGAAAGAAAGCGTATTTACCTCATCGTATGCCGAGGGTATCGCCCGCGTTCGCACCTCCAAGGGTAAGAAAATATTCTTAATACAACCATGTTAGATAAAAATGATTTAATTTATATGTATATATTTAGTTATTTACCTAGATTTTTATTGTAAGTAAAATAAGATAACAAGATTATAAAGTATTATAACAAGATTACATATAAAGAAAGAGAATGACATTTTCCCAACACTCTAGTTAAATCGATGTTTGATGATTCTAGCGTTCACGACAACATCAGTGGAAGCCATATACCTTTATTTCCGGGAGGCGGTTCAAAACTTCCCGACCCCGTGCGTGTTGTGGTCCAGTGTAGCTCGTACTCTTAGTTTTGTGGAGGGTGGAATAAAAATTATTTTCGAATTGTAAAATGTCCATATAACTTCATTCACAAAACTGGCTGTCCGACCTACCTACACAAAATGAGTGGGGTCTAAGCTACCCCCACACCCAGCCCCCCCAAACAAAATGAGGTCGGCATTTTTAATTCGCTAGATATGAGGAATGTAAAGACAGAAACGCTTGTGTCATCCAACTCCAGTCGATAATAGAGTGCTGAAAAGTGTTCCCTTGTGTCCTCTTGGTAATTCCCATTCCATAATTAGCATCGTGTGATAAGTGGGACCAATGCTACTGTTTCTATCACTTACCATGGTTGTAAATACCATAGAATGAATTTCCGGTCGCATAAGCTGAGTATGTTTCCGCCGATATTTTTGCAATGGAAACAGAACGGTCCTCGATGTGAGCAAAGAACATTTTCGAGGACGAGCTGAATATAGAAATACTATTACATTCTTTGTAGTTTTGAGATCAAAATTTTAATCATCTGAAGTTTGATTTTGTAAAATAACCATAAATATAGGGTGTTTCGAACATAATAAGCTCTAAAATGTGAAAACCAATTTTTGTAATTGAAGTTAATGTATGCTTTAAACAAAACTTTGTCAGTTAAAATGTAGCTTTGCTACCCAAATTTTGAAGTTTTATAAATTTTCACGTTTTGAGCATTCTGTTTGTTTTGCGTACGGCAAAGCCAATAAATACCTTCGTCGGCTTATGATATTCTCGTAGTAGGATGAATAATTTTTCTGTTGGCTTAGTTTTGCAGCAAAATATACGTGTTTTACGTATTTCTACAGAAATAGAGCTAGTGCCCGATATACCTATGGCTCGATGGGCCTCATATTTTTCTGGACAAAATCAGTTGTCGGTGGTTGCTTCAAATCAGAAGGTTACTGTCAATTCTCATTTTTGAACTTCTTCCTGCTTAAACATAAACTTCGGTCGGAAACGCATCGCGGTATAGTGTGCGCGCTGGCAAATGTGTCAGATTAGAACTAAAGGCTTAATAGAAGGATAGTTTAAATTTTATTAACCCTTTTCGTCTAATGTAATTTTGTACAGTCTTACACAAACTGTTGCCGTAGCGGCAGACTGTACCTTGGTTGTTGTGGTTCAAGCCCCATGCGCTAGACACTACGCTATCTGGGAGTTGTTACTCGGGTCCTTAAGGAACCTCACAAAGTGAGGGAATATAGCAACGCACGCGCAAATGGAAGCTGCACGACAAACTAAGTTAGTCCACGACGGTGCAGTAAATGTGTCAATTTAAGGATTAAAGAGTTAAATTAATGTTTGTAACATTCTACTGTCTATAACACCCAATGGTATTGATTTCCGATGCTATTTCCTATGCTATGGATTTCCGATGGTAGCGATTCTATTAAAGTGTTTTTGCCTTTATTTCGCAGGTAAATACGCATTTTTGCTTGAATCACCCGCCAACGAGTATGTCAATTCTCGTAAGCCGTGCGATACGATGCAAATCGGCAAAAATCTCAATTCAGTCGGTTTTGGGATTGCAACCAAGCGAGAGTCAAGGCTGACGTTAGTGTTATACTGTTTTTGATGTGGTTTTTTTCCAGCTGTCGTTAAGCCTTTATTGCTCTAAATTAGAGAAAATAAGCAATTTTTGTATTAAATCCACAGCTTAAAAGAAAAGAAGATTAACCTATAATATATCTAAATTGTAGCAAATATATAGTCTCCTAGTTGTGCCGTTTGCTACTTTTGGCTATGTTCATGATAAAAGTTCAACGGCGACGACCCTATCAAAATCCCATCATTTGTTTATGAACTATATCTTGTGGGGGTAAAGATATGATTTTTTATTACATAGCTAATGACCAGCGTTTGAAGTCACCTACCTGTTTGCATTGTTTTTTTAATCTTTTAATAAAATGCAATTTTCAGGATAGTTGGAGATTCGTCGACCGAGGCCCTTTGTATTATGTATATGTGTTCGTATTTAGAGAAGCATCATCGGTAATATATCTTTTATGAGAGGCGTCCAATGTATAACTAGAATATGTAAGCATTACGAACCTACAATGGAAAAATGACATTTGAAAATGTTTTTTTAAATTTGTGTATTTCGAACAATTTCTATTGTTTTTTGTCATTGGAATAGCAAATAAAGAGTGCTATGATTTTTGTATGAGCTGGCAATTCATTGTTTAGTATTGTCTATATGAACAATAAAAGTAGGGTAAATAAATTGGATTAGGAATTTCGGAATAGTCACTGAGCGCAGACTAGCCACACTGGCTCCGTTCCCCGTCGCGGAGGGTGTTTCAAGTGTGTGCGATCATAAGTTTATGTGCTTCATTTAATGCATCTTCATGCTCTTATTTAACAGGACTATTTTTGATTTTTCTCTAAAATATAGCTATTTATATTTTAGTGATCGGCTGAATCTGGCGCTATTGGAACTACAAGAAACCGGTGTAATCAATGCGTTACAACATAAATGGTGGCATTCGAAAGGCGATTGTATCGTGAACACAGGACCAAAAGTAAGTCTTGTTTATCGTTTTTGGAGCTATATCTTTGTCAGTTAAGAGCAGTGAATGATACTCTATCCCGACATATCTATTTGCTTACATGCACAGCACAATTTGACACTGAATTCACTCAAATTTCAGTAAATATTTACTAACACGCGTACGATAATAAAGCTCGGGACATGGGATTTACTAAATAGCGTATTATACGACATTTCTATAAATGTCAAGAAAAATGCTATTCTTTCAATTTAATATTTGCAATTTTTTTCTCAAAAATTTGTTTCCAGTTTTTCGTAAAATATTTCCCAAATAGCTGTTACTTCAGTCGTGGTAGACGGTTGCAGGGTAACGTCAGCAATTAAGGACAAACAGGGTTGTATGAGCATTGTAACTGGTTGTAGCCTTATAACTATTTCTATATTTTAGTCAAATATCGAATATATATAGGGTGTTCCAGAAGAAAGGAAACAATCTAGCGCATATGAACCACAAATGATGCAGGCACAAAATGTCTACTGTATGCAATACTAACATAATCTTCAAGACGAAATTGCACCAATCGGCGATTTTCTCGAAACGGTTCGGTGTCAATCAGACCAAGTTATTCTGCAATTAAGTTCTTCAGTCGTTCCGTAATGATAAGCGTTCTTTCGTGCTAGCATGGATTTTTCGATTAAGAGCAACAATACATTTGTTACTCGGTGATAGCAAAGACGAATAATGGTGCCATGAGCAAATGACTTCAGACGGATTGTTGGATTTTGAGAGCAGTCTTACTGCTGTAACTTTGTCGTTAATAGAAAAACGCGAATCAGCCATATAGATAGTAATAACCAAGTGTAATACTAAGTGTAACATGCAAAAAATCACAAAATTACATCAAGTGGTTGTTCAGTTATTTTGCACAAGTTAAAATTTAGACTAAATTAATCCAATTAAAGAAATATTTTAAAATTAGAAAAAAAACTGATATTTTAAAAAGCTGAAATTTTATGTGTTGCTGCAAGAAAATGACATGAATTGAAATAGGGTAAGAAGCTGGTTAGGTTAGCTTGTTGCTACCTAACCGATAAAATCTGAATATTTTAATTCTAAAGCGTTTTTTAAGCTAGCGCTTTTGTAAAGCTAAGTTTTAAAGCTAGTTTTAACACTGCCAATGCGCTAATTTGCATACGTTTTCCTTTTTCCTATATAAATGTATGGCTGGATATTGTATTAGTTTGTCAGTTGCATTTTCGACAATCAGAATGTAGTGTAACGAAGTGGAGATTGTTTGTTGCAGGGGTGAAAGCTATCAAATTCCGTCTGTGTGTGTGATCGGCCATAACTCGGGAACGACTTAACTCGGTTCACTCGAACCGTCATAGTACTTTTACCGCACATCCCCGAGCGTTTTTTGATTTGGGCGTCTGGTTCCGGGGTCAGTGGTCAAAATGTGGGTTTTTACCCCATTTTAGTTCCCCTCACTGAAGCTAGGTTTTTACCTTAACTTTCGAATTTTTTCTCTGGTTGGTTTTTCATAGTAAAATAATAAATGCCGATGCATCCTTTTGGTTTTTCGATTAAGGCTCCGGTTGTGGAGTTATGGGGTTTGAGGTATGTCACCCTCGTGGTTCCTCGACCCAAAATTAAAGAATTTCTTCTGACATCCTGGGCGGTTGAAATGTTTTACTTGGGGGTTTTTGGGCATGGAAAACTCATTCTAATGTTGGCTTTGTTGTATGACCTATGGTTCCATGGGCACTGAGGTATGGCGCTCACAAGGTTCTGGTTAAGAGAGTAAAATGAGGGTTTTTACCTCATTTAGCGCCCTTCACGGAAGCAACGTTATTTTTATTTTAACTTTTAATTTTTTTTCTCATGTTTTTATTTCATATTAAAATGATAAATGCCGATGTGTCTTTTTTGTTTTTCGATAATGCTCCGGTTCATGGGATTTGAGGTATGGGACCCTCGTGGTTCCTCGAACAAAATTAGAAAATTTGTTATGACGTCCTGGGCGGTTGAAAAGTTTTACTCGAGGGTTTTCTGGTATGGGAAACTCATTGCCTATGTTGATTTTGCTCTGCGACCAATGGTTTCATCGGTGCGGGGATATGGCGCACCCATGGTTTATCAACCCAAAATTCCTAATTTTATTGTGATGTCCTGGGAGGCTGATAGCTTGCACTTGGGGGTTTCGGGCATGGGAAAGTTTCTGGTGTTAGTTTTGTTCTAATTTGTGCGATATTGTGTGATATCTCCATTTAGCATATCGAGATTTCTGTCGGTAGCTGATTGGCTGTGCATTCAAAAGGTGTAGCTGTACCTATGCTTCAGTCCGTTCTGCAATCTCAATAGAGTTACTAGTCTCAGTTTGACTGTTTGTTAACACTGTTTATCAGTGAACACTCGAATTTATTTTTTTTCTTGCTTTCAAATAACTTACACCAATTGTAACAGTGGTATTTTTGTTAACAATGATTAGATGCTACGGTGGGATCGTCGGGTTGAAAGGCATAGTGTCTTTAAAAAATAGGCAGATCATATATAATATAACTATAAGTGACTAGCTAAGTCATTTATTTATAATGTCCACATTATTTTACATATAAAATAGCTGTCTAAAATAAATAATCGTATTTTAAAGGAACACTCGTAATCCGACAAGCCATTGGAGACGATACTATCGCGGACTCCTAGTCACGGTCGCTGGGTTTTCACGTTACCCAATGGCTTACGCGAAATTATCTCATTCTATTAAACACTTCAAACTAACGCAGCTTCGGCGAGTGAATTAATGTCTGATGTGACCTACGGTTTTCAACCCAAGGGTTATAATGATGTTTGTAGAACCAATTCGACATCTTTTACTTAGAAATTCAATGTTCTAGTTTACCCGTGGCATTATGGATACAAATCGTATGACACCGCTATTTTTGATGCTTTTGGCTGGACTTATCGGTGCTTTGATGCTTGGCATAGTTGAAACGATTGTTCGCTCGATTGCAGCTGCACGCGTTCAGAATGTAAGTTGCAAAAAACCTCTTGCAATATCAGATTTTGTGGCCCGAGAGAAAGTATATAACAATTGGTACGTAAGGCGAAGATCGAATTGGACAGTCCGAATGCTACGTGACCGCCTAATTTTAGTGACTAAATAGTGTAATGCACCTTTACTTAAACGCCAGTAACATTTTCACTTATTTAAGTTCCATCAAATTCAATGGCAATTGCTTTCAAGCAGCTAGATTTCTATTAAAAATCGATACATCTAATATTCCAATTCCTGCGATAAATGGTTGCAGAGGAGCAGTTTAATGAAAAAATTTTAGTTGGAAATGTACATAAGTAAAACAAACGTTTTTCAGGGTCAAAATTTGACCTTAGGTCGGTCTCCTAAGGCACACTCCATTTGTCATAAAAATCGGGCTGAGAGCATAACTTGTTGGGATTATTGGAGCGACAACATAGATATATTTCGCAGTGATATAAAGTGTTAAAGTCACGGCATGTAAACAACCAATTTACACCGGGATCTCAGTTTGTTCAAATTAAAGACCTCGAGCCTTTAAAACTAGGGTTTTAATTAATAATGTCTTATACAAAACTGGTTGTGAACAGTAGCTTGAGAGATTGTACGTTGCACGGTCTAAACGAAAAAATACAATTAACAAGCATATGTTAGTTTAAAGCAAATTCACTCGACAGTATGGAGAATGTCCTCATTTTTAGAATTTTATGGTGCTTTACAGTGCGACTGACATCGTTTCGTATTGTATAATGAGTTTGGCTATCAGTTGGACAAAAGTTCCAAACAGCGTGGACATTATAACGTATATCTTGCATTATACTGTATAGTTTTAGCTCCGCATGGTACTAAGCTTTCGTAAAAGAATTTTCAGAAACCAACATCATCAATAATCCAAGAGCGTCTTCACCTGGTCGGGAATAGCAATAATTGCGACACCGGCTCGCACAAAACTGGCGAATATACTACTTAAAGAGAACCAACAAGGACGATACAAATTGCTATAAAACCTCGAAATACTAGAAAAAGTAAAGTTTATTCAAAATGACAAAGTTTTTAAAAAATTTTGTAGCTGTTTCAATTTTGGACTTACGAAAACTAAGACGCTAATATTTGAATCCGTTCCAAAGAGTTTGTGGATCCAATATTGGAAGACGTCGATGTTTGGACAAATGGCACGTCTCCCGAATAATTAGCTTCCTTATCGGCGTCTTCAAACGCCAACCATCAGATTGGTCATATCATCTTGCCGCTTTTTATCCCAGAGTTTCCATGTCCTCGAGGTTTGCACAGAATTGAAATTGTCAATTTATTTTTTGATTTTATGTCGAAATTTGGCTGGTAGAAGGCGACAAAAAATTGAAGATTGTGTTAAAACTAAAGACAATTGCTGATTATCCTGTTTTAAACCTAATCAAGATTTAAAGATTTAAAACAATGTTTTTCATCTTAATAATTCACTATTCGCTGCTCATCCATGGTGGATGCTGCTCCAATTTATAACGGTTCATGCGACGCGTCCTGCTATAATGTATTTGACAATAACAATATTGCCAACACCAATGTCCTTGGAAACAACTTCGGACGGCCAATGTGGTTGAGCTTCGTCGATTAACGAGTATCGCTATAAGAGATGTAATTGACAGCTACACTTTCGCTTTGAACAATGAAATGACGATTGATTAATTGATTGGCTGAATGATGATCGAATGATTTGATTCGTACTGATATTGATCGGAAGATTTGATTGTTATTTTTAACTGCAAATGCAGCCGAAATATTTTGTTGACAATATCTGCTTGTTTATCACTCAACTTGTACTGGTATGTATCTCCATTGTACATATTTAAACGAGTCATAAAATAATCCTGTCATTTGATTCACCAGTCGAATACTGAAATAACCTGGTTATTATATTTACAATCACCTTTTATTTTGATCCCCTACAACTAAATTCGGACATTTTGTTGTCATTGATGTAGTGAATATTATGCAAAAAATATGTACTAAAACTGTGCTCTATTAAATTTTTGCGAATGCTTTCTAACCATCCCACTACAGCTGATTACTGAAAACTGAGCTTGATTTACCAGATTCCTTGCTTGAACTATCACTTTCTTTGTTTCTGTGTTGTTCCGGACAAGTTTAATATATTAATATAGTATAAATTATTAAATTAAGTTATTATACAAACATATTCAAACAATTAGGTCCATTTCTGTAAAGTTCCCGAGACAAGTGCATTTTTGAAGATATTTTGTCGGAAAGCGAAAGTCTTTGTTCTACGACTTCATCATACTGACCGCTGGGTGACTATTGCCGTGGGGTTAATGAACAGTACTCAGGAATATTCATTTCTGTCTGGGCTTATTCCTATTATCCTCGTGAACAAAAAATCCTTGTTTCATATCAATTTTTATCACTTATTGTAATGCTTAATTAGAAAACAAATTGAGATTTTCATCAACACCAAAGTATATTTCCTAAATGAACCTTTATCTACGAAACTTGTACAAACTTCGCATACAACAGTATATCTAACTTATCTTCCCATAGGTTTATTTTGATGTTGAAGAACTAAAATGATGAGCTTTTTAGTTGTGTGTTAAAAGCTGAGACACCATTTATCTGGTCACAAAGGTAAAAATTGTTTTAAAGGGTTTCCAAATCCGTCTATACCGGTACCACCGCTTCGTTGCTGCCATCTATCGCGACGCAGGTTTTGCATTACAAAAACCAGACCATCGTTCGAAATTAGCTACTCGAGATCTGCAATTCTGCTGGACAACGCTTTTTCGAGAGACTGCTCCCTGTATAGCTGGAAGTCGAATATGGTTCGTCGGCCATTTGACAAAAATATCGATTACTCAACTTTTTTTCAAGCCTGCACTATGAGGCGAAACCTAACCTATCGCCATGATCAAATATTGTGCGTTGATTGGGTCTTAGACCATTTAAGAAGACATAGGAAGAGCCCTCAAAAGTTCTTTTAAAACAAAAAATAAAGTTGTAACAGCTAATGTATAGTACAGTAGTCAGGATATTTCTCACTTCTTGGGCAGACCGACATAGGCTCGACTGAAATCTTATATAATAATTAACCGTGCGGAAAAAAAGAATATATATAAAAAAGAGTGAAATTTTAGATGACAAAGTTGAAACTTTAAATTTAATATTTTAAACTTCTACTACGTGAAAATCCAAAAACAAATATCGTTAAATAGTAGAAATATATATTAGATTGAAATGTCGATTGTAAGACTAACGTTTGTAATATTAATCACATTAGCTTTGAACAATCAACATTTTGGATATTTTTTGCTGATTTTATGCGAAGAATTTGATCGATCAGAAGATTTATAGAGAAATTTTTTAAAATCATTCACAGCTCATACTAAGAGTCGATAATCATCGAATCTAGGTATAAACTATGAATAATTTCATAATGATTTTATAAGTATTTTATAAGGAGAGTAATATTCTTCAGCTTCTGGTCGTTTACGTCCACGGTACATCGCGGTGGTCGTTTTGGGTCTTACCTTAAAGTTTATAGCACTCCCAACACATTAAACATGACCGCCTCACATACGACTTTGGATCGCTACATCTAGACCCGCCAGGTTCGTGGACCGCCGACTTATATCGCATCCATTTTCTAGGACCACTATTTCAGACGCCTGAGTTTTTTGGACAACTAACTCGGATCACCCCAGGTTCTCGAACCACTAATTCAGACCCTACGTTCTTAGAACACTAAGTTTAGAAAAAATGTAAATTTTTTTGCAGTGGTCCAAAAACTTTTATTGGGTCTGAATGATTAGTCGAAGAACCTGGGCGTTGGGGTCTGAAATAGTGGCGCAAAAACAAGGGTTACTTATATTAGTCGGAGATCCAACCGAGAAAGTTAGAATATAGTGATCCACAAATGGATAGCGGTGTAAATGTCCAAAAATATGGCTGGTCTAGATGTCCAAGTATATACATGAGTGGGGTAGTCATGTTTATGACCAACCAAGCGGGTCATAATGTTGGGGCGGGGTGGCGGTGAGATGGTAAGCCCAAGAGCGACTGTGACCTACCACAGCGGAAAACAACGAGAAATCAAAGAGCGTTACACTCTTTAGCAGGAATGACATAGATAGTAAAAATACGAAATGAAATATTTTTTGGACGTAAGACGTCTAGACGCATGACAGATATGGAATTGCAACTACTTAATATCCGCAGCGTGGAGCGCAAGTTTCATAATGTGGAATGGGCACTAAATCAGTAATTTTTGTGTCTCTTAGATGACTACTGAACAATTAGCTGGTCCTACCAAAAGTTCATGATACAAAGTTGTTAAAAAGACAATTGCACTCTTTCATATTTAAGCGCTTTAGCTTATGCGATGGTATGATCGTTTTTCGGCTTAATACAAAGATCTGTTGGGGTAACACTCCGCAAGGTTCCCTAGGTTCCAAGTCTTCTTGGGGCTATCGGCTAACACACAGCCAGGAACAAATGAGATTGGAAGAAAACCACAAATTATTGGCGGTTTCCACTACTGTTTTAGTCTCATTAGTTATTGGCGACCTAATAGATGGTACTTCCAAAAACATTAGGGATAGCGAATACCACTAATACCTAGAGTATAACTGTAGAATCTTTCGGGGTGGGGGACGTTGGGGTAGGCCTACAAATTACTACATAATCAGTGAAGAACCAGGACACGAATATGACCGAGCTCTACTAAGATTCTTGATGGACTCGTGGTGCGACGAAATTCTGAAAGAAGATGTAGTCTATTATACAATACAAAATATCTTAGAGCTAAGTGCAAAAGTAAGTCCATAAACTAAATTGTGATTTGCAGTATTCTATTTTAAAACATATCTGGCACATATCTTCGACTTATTAGCTAGATTTCAATTGTCTTTTTTTATTCGCCCACAATGTTATTATTATTAAATATAGCAACAGTCGTAGCCACAAAAAAGTCTTCCGGTTTCAAGGTTTCCTATCAACAACTTTTTTATAAACTTTGAAATACTTTAGAAACAATTGCTTTTAAATTAATATCAATTTATTTAATTATAATTTCAATTATTTCTTCAAATTATTAACACATCTCATTGAAGTAAAATTCCCAACTACCGGTGGGCCTTTAGTGCACTAAATTCGCGAAAAATACACAATTTTTGTATCAAACCCAATAGTAACATATGGGATTATAAATTTATGGTTTTTTTGTTTTTTTTTTGGATATTATACTCCAGTTTTAACGGAAGTTGGAAATTCGCCGATCGGGGCGCTTAGTAACTGTATATAATATAATGAACTTACAAAACCTCATAAATTAAACATCAAAATTAACGTTTAAAATATCAAAAATATTAATAACTTAAAAAAGTAGTATGTATTTGGAAAATGTCATAATTAACTTGATTTTTAATTTTCATGGTAACATATTTTGTAAAATAAACCTTCACACATTCAGATTTATAATCTAAAAATCTAACTTTGATTTCAATGTATATATACAAGTAGTACTAACAAGACATGTTATTTAGATCCAAGTATACTTGGTTGCAATAAAAGACATTTAAATTTTTAATAACTATTGTTGCAAAAAATATGTCTTCTATAAATCTATTCATGACGATGATCAAGAATTGAAACCCGTTTACCTGAAATTCAAGATATATCCATCATGCATACCCTTAGCCAGCTATAGCAACTGTAGCATTAGAACGACGAAGACACTAACTTGGATGTCAAAAAAATTCACTATGAACACAAAGAAAGAAGCTTTATTAGATATAAGTCACTCAAACCTATCGTCTGCCCATAGCAAATTTTGTATTAGAGCTTACATCGATGTTTTCATCAAGTGTGCAGAATCTTTTACTGCGATGTTGATGGATCTTTCGTCTGGTACTCGACTTGTAAAATTTGAAACGATGCTACATACTAACTGGCTAGAATTTTATTCTTTCTGCATTACAAAACGATATACGACACCGTTTACGATAGTAGTTTATTTGCCTAAAAATTTATCTCGGTCGATTCTGATTTATGAGCTAAGTACAAATAAATACATATAAAAGAAAGTTTAAATTATTGATATATCATTCAAAGATTTATGAAGTCCAGTCTGTGATATAATCTGGATCGGAGGTTTCACTTTTGAAAATAATTTTCGAAGAGGAACGTGTCTGATCTTTAGCGTTGAAGTAGGATATTTCAAAAGATTAAAAGGTACTGGTTATCCCAAAAAGTTATAAGCCTCGCATAATCACTTGCTCCTGAAGTTATGTGTTGGCAATGGTAATAGTTAATGATATGTTCTGTCTCAGTGAAAACCTGATCAGGGGTTCCAAGAGGAGGGTCCCGCTTTTAACTGACGTAAAAATTAACCCATGGGGTTATAATAAAATGAATGTAAACGACCGGGCTTTACCATTTGTCCGTTCTAATTTAGAAGAGCTTGAACCGGCCCTTAGTCTGATCACTTTTTGACCAAGAGACTCAAGTCATACATCGTCACGTCTTTTCCCAATC
>JASANE010030759.1:0-74067 GCA_030248225.1 Trileptium ribeirensis | reverse complement strand
TGGTTTACCATCAACATACTCAGGTAGTGAATTCCATGCATCGATAACGCGAACAGAAACCAAGTGTTTCAGAATATTGGTTTTAAATTTCTTTTTTACCAGTTTTTTTGAATGACCTCTGGTATGCACAACATTAGAAAGGGTAGATAAATGTTGACAAGCATTAACATTTTTATACAAGCATTTATAAACCATAATGAGATCAAAGTGTAAGCGGCGTAGTTCTAATGGCTCAAGGCTTAATTTTTGTAGTCTCTCTGTGTATGGTGCATACACCCAGTTGTTTCGTTCATAAAGACGGCGCGTAAAGTAACGCTTAGAATTTCTTCAATTAGATCGATATCCCCCAGGTAGCACGGAGACCATGCTTGGGCAGCATATTCTAGTTGTGGTCTCACATAAGTGATGTAAGCATGTAATAGGGTCTTAGCGTCAGAAGTAAAAAAGCAGCGGAAAATTATATTTATAACCTTATATGCTTTTGAAACTAGCATGACGCAGTGAGCATTTGGTTTCATATCATTTGTAACTATGACACCTAAATCTCTACATTGTTCTACTAACGAAATTGGTTCACCATTTAGGACATATTCAGCATTAGTTGGAGACTTACCTAAACGTAATAAGTTGCATTTGAGCGATAAAATTGAGAGTTGCCACTTGTGTGATGATTGGTGAATAGCATATAAGGCTCTTTGCAAACGGTCACTTCCGACATAATCATTACTTGAAGAACAATGAACATACAATTTTACATCATCAGCAAATATTTTACAGTTGACATCGCATAATTCATTAACAATATCATTTATATACAATAGAAACAGTGTAGGCCCCAATACACTTCCCTGAGGTACCCCGGAAGTCACATCGTAGAAGATGTAAACGTGCTATTCATTTTTACACGAAATTTTCGATTTGTCACAAATGCTTTGAGCCATAATTTCAGATGGTTTTCTATACCAAACAATGCTAGTTTTCCAATTAATTTTGCGTGAGAGACGGTGTCAAAAGCTTTAGCAAAATCGATGTAAACGACGTCCACATAATTACCTATATCTAATGAAATGCACCAGTCATTAAAACATTCAAGAAGCTGTGTACATGTCGATTTTTTAGCTAAAAAGCCATGTTGTTCTGTAGATACAAGATTATTGACGTGTAAGTAACATAAAATGTTCGAATTAATAACCCATTCCATAATTTTTGCACAATTTGATAATAACGAAATAGGCCGATAATTCATAGGATCTGCAGCTGATCCTTTTTTATAGATAGCAACAAAATCAGCACATAACCAATACTGGGAATAAATACTTTAAAAAAGATTGCTCAAAAATATGCGATAATGGGTAACAAAACATCTCGAAGCTGTTTCAGGAAGAATTGTGAGAAGTCTGGCGAATGACTGTTTTTGTTCTTTAATTTCCCCATAAACTTATGAACAGTAGCAGGAGTGAAAGTAATCCAAGAAAGAGAAGAACCACAGAGTGGCTCTTGAATGGCTGACGAACTGCTATCATCGATCGTAAATACTTGCTGAAATGTTTTAGCTAAAATTTCGGACCGTTCTTTATCCTGGGTTACGAGATCCTCTTGATCGGTTTTCAATGCACTTACGCCACTCTTACTAAAGCATTTATTGTTTACATATTTAAAAAGTTTGTTGCGATCACCACTAGTTAAAATTTTATGTTCACGGTTTTTCCTGAATGAAAAAATGGCTGTAGTACACTTTTTGGCAATAATTTTATACTCAGAAAAGTTTTTCGTGCGTTTACATTTTTTCCACAGTTTGGCTTTTTTTGAGATAAGGCGTCTTATGTGCTTCGGATATTTTCGTTTGGGTCCTATATTGCAGCACTCAGTAACAGGAACATATAACAAACACGCATTATATACAATGTTATAAAAACAGTTCCATTTCTCATCAACAGTAAAAACATGATGTAATAAAAGTTCCCAGTCAATTGAAGCTAAGTAGGACTTAATTTGTGTAAAATTTGCTTTCGAAAAATTGAATTTAAAATCTGGGGGTTCTTTTACTGCATGAAAGTTTCCAGAAAGTGAAACATTGATAGAAACGTGATCGGAGTTTCAAAAATTTTCATCACAAGTTACCTCGGGAACATTTAATGGCGATGTGGTGAGAACTAGGTCAAGGATGTTATTACCTCGTGTACAAAAGTTAACTAATTGCTCCAATCCAGATTCATTAATTCGGCTAATAAATAAGTCGTACAATATTGTGTGCGGCCACGATTTTATTGACCAATCTATGTCAGGTAAATTAAAGTCCCCAACGATTGTAACAGGCCATGATACATCACATGCACTAGTTAATATATCCATCAAATCAATAAGGTATTGCACATCTTGAAAGGGGGGACGATAAGCACAGATTAGGCGGTGTTTCGTCGGAATCAGTAAGTCAATAGATACCAGTTCTAGTCTCTCGTCCGTATTTCCATAGTCCAGTTCAACATACTTTAAAGCGGACTTTTCAAACAATAAAACGCCTCCTCCTTTTCGATTTCTCCTGTCCTTACGAATAATATTGTATTTGTTGTTGACTTCAAACATCGAATTCGGCACACTGTTATTGAGCCAGGATTCAGTTATTGCCACAATGTCATTTTTGTCAGAGTTCAGTATTATGTCGAGATCACAAAGTTTGTTACAGATGCTTCGAGCGTTGAAATATTTCAGTTTAAAGGTAGGTTTGCTGGTTTTCATTGTTTGTGTTGAGATCACACTAGACGGAGAATTAAACCCACGATTTAGTTTAAATTCACAATGTATCTATTATTATTGGTGATTTCGACGGAATATTCAAGTTCGGTGTATCGACCTTTAACTAAAAGTCCGTCGTTGATGATATCGCAGTTTTTAAACACGACGAGCTTTTCGTTAACGACAACATATTTGTCTCTATTGTTTGGAACGGAAGACAGTTGGTGATTGAGCTCTTTCGCTTTTTCGTGTAGAGCTGCTAGCCTTCGACGATCGTCATCGGTCATAGAGCGTCGAAGATAAAGACCGTTGTAATGTGGATTCCTGCGAAGGTTTTTGGCCTCGTTCAGCACCGAGTTTACAACAGAAGATGCTGCCATTTGAAGTTTTAAGGGTCGCGGACCACGTTTTGTGTTTAGATTGCCGCGTCGACTCGGTGGATGCAGCAGTCCCATTCGAAACACTCTTTCGACAGTCGCGGAAGGATCGAGGAATTTGATTATTGATCTCGCGGCTTCGAGATCGTTTCCTTCCTCAGGCAGACCCTTCAAAACTAGACAGCGGCGGCGTTGAACTTCGTCATCAGCGACAGGTGCAGAGGAAAAGACCGGGGCAAGTGAACGAGTGTTTTTTGATGCTATAGCTGCGTATGATGTTGCGGCGATGTTGTCGATTTCGTTCGTTGGATTGACGTCGGTTGTTGTCTCTTTTGCCAGGGTGTTTACTGCATTAGTTGCGGCTTTGACTGCGGCAGACAGTGACGCGACGTCCTCTTGCAGTTTCATCAGCATTTCGAGACCCGGACCCTGATCAAGTGCGGTGGAATTTTCGGTTGCGTTTGCATCGGAATTGGCCGGAGGCGATTGACAATGTTGGCGGATATCGTTGTGGCAAGCACGACAATGGACCAAGATGCGATCGAATCCGTGAAGTGACACTGCAAGTTCGGACGGAATTCCGGCGCATTCATGGTGGACCCATCGGTCGCAACGATCGCACGCGAAACAGTCATCGCCTGCCTCTGTCATGCAGTCGACGCATTGCGGTGGTAACGGTGAAACTTGTTGCGTGGTTGGTTCGGCATTGCTTCTTCGAATGGGCGGCGAGTGCATCATTTTTATTAATTTTGGTATTTTTACTAGTTATTCGATCTAATGATCGATAAGATATGTTTCTTCGCTTTTCTCAAGCAGGTACCTGAATGCAATTGGGTTAAAACCCAGTTCTTGTTCTAAAGTTCTTGATTTTAAAGCACATATAGAGACTGACGAATTGTAATTCTCCCAATAAGTTTTATAAAACACTAAGTGAAAATTTTGATCTCCAAAATCATTACAGTGGAAGATTTTAGGATGGTTTTTGACTAACGTTGTGACGAGATGCGTTTCTTGATGAAAACAAGTTCGACCAAAACTAAATATGTGAAAAACCTTGCCATCATAAGGATGGCGAATGTTTTTTGTATTTTCCCGACAACCTACTGTAAACATAATAACAATAACCATTGGATTAAAAACCCTAGGTCACATCAAATGTCAATTTGTCCGCAGCTGTTGTGCCAATACAGATTGTTTGAAAGAAGAGGAATAATATCAATACGAAATTGCCCAAAGCTAATCCTTAGTAATGGAGTCTCGAAGCACACAATAGTTTCCTTCAACATTGGTTCTTCGGATTGTCGGACAACCTTCAAAATACATATTCTATTACCGCTATTTTTATTTATCGAAAATCGCTTATTTTATCAGTTTAATAGTCACTGAATCTTTCAATTTAAAAACAATTTATGTACCGTAGGTAAAATTTTTCCAGGATAATATGTCTGTCATATAAACGGTCCCAGGACATCATTTACTAAATGCTAGAAAATGGGTTTCTAAATAACATTTATATTATTTCATCGTATATTTACTATGTTAATAGTTCAGAAATGTGTTTTGAAGAATATATGTATCAAAGCACATAATCAAACCTGTAACTAGAAGGAACGTGAAATTATTGAAATCTATCTAAAACTGAAATTTATAAAACTCCATCAACAGAAAAACTAAGTGGGGCTATTAATATGTTCCTCTTTAAATCTCTTAAAGCCTCATTACTAAAAGCAGGCCATTAAGTTTTATGATTAGTTCACTCAGGTTTCTTCGGTCAAAGGCACCGCCAGTTCTGTAACAACGTCTTTAGGCTCAGACGGTGTTTTAACTTTTTCAATACTTTTTGTTAAGCTGTCGGTTTCACGACTGCCGTTAGTACGATTTCGTTTCGGTGACGATCGGGCGCAAATATAATTTCTTATAGTCCTATTAAAGAACATATGAAACGCGGGTTCCAGGAACATTCGACAATGTGCCATAACACTGATTGCCATAGATAAGTTCATTTCAAGCGATAGATCAGTCAAGAATTTTTGCACCATTAAATGATCATCGCACGAAAATGGATTCTCAGTTTGATTGACGCCGCCAGTCGTGTTCCAGATATTACGAAAAGCTATATTTAATGTCAAATTTTTGTTTACAAAATCATAGTCATCAAAACGCCGTTGCGCTGACATCAAAGTGCTCCGCTGTCCCACTTTCGGCGACAGCTGATTGAGAGCGAACAAAAACGGAAGACTCTTGATAAAGAAAAGTACACGAGAAATAATTTCGAGAAGAATACAGCTTGAAAATATTGCAACATTCGAGCCGAGACTGCGAATAAGTTCAAAAGCCTTTGCGACAAATAGACGATTTTTTCGACAGCTCGAAGTTGATGCCTGAAACTGCTATATCTCTGGAATGATAACATCATAGTGAGAGATTTGTAATAAAAGCGTTGTACCAGTTCAAATGAGAGCAGCAGTAGGACTTTGAGAAACTGAACACAACACATTTTTTCTTTTAACAAATTGTGAACGCACGGCTACCCTATAACTATTTACATATATACAACACATAAATGCATTTGATAGCTGTTGCTACTTTATTTAAACATGGTTCTTTGCAATATGCGAACAAACGGGCGCAAACACCAAAGGAAGAGAGCGGGGACGCATCACCAGAAATATGTCTGGGGGATGACCATATATGACGGAACCCAGGAACATATCAAGCTGGTCAATCATACCAGTATATATAGAAATATGTTTGACGTCCTTTTCAGACATCTGCCAAATCATGTATATCGATTTTTATACAGAAATCTGTCAACACGACGGACATGTAGAAATATTCTGAATTGGTAATGAATGTATGCATATATAAACATAAACTCATGTTAACCTGTGCTTATATAACTTAACAAAAGTTGCAATACTGTACTCGTCCCGTCCCACCTCTCCCTGATTTGTTGCGACCAGACTGCGTCCTATTCCTTTTCCCACCGTCCCATTTGCTGATAATTTTTGATCGTACTGCGAACCGTTCAAAACTCCAAGATTTCTCCTCGTTTGCGCGCTTGCCCGAGCTCATACTTGTTCTAACAATATGTATGTTTTAACTTTAAAAATATAGACGTAGAATAGGACTTGCGAAAAATGGAGTTTTCTATTCTCTTTCCTAATCTTTACTGGGACCGAATGCACCTAACTCTCATTATGCTGTGTTGTCTTGATTAAGTTTATCATGCGATGTGTGTTTGAACGTCACTGTAGTGTCCTCGTTTTGTTTGGTTGTTTAATAGATGCAAGATCAGCTCTTTAAAAGCTCAATAGTTTGTCCACTTCATCTTCCTTCGTACAAACGATGTTCGCAAGTTGGAACCGGCTTTTGTTTGTAAAACATTGCACGAAAACAAAGCAAATTGCGACATGGAAGTATTAATAACAACTTGTGCTCATTTATGCATTGCGAGTTTTCAATGGTTGGCGTTATAGATGGGCACATCGGTTGACCGGTGAACCGAAATTTTTCGGTTAATCGGTTAGTAAGAAAACTGGCTGAATAACTGTTTTTTTAATAACCGGTTAACCGACTGTTTGGATACTATATTAGTACCATCACATAAATAACTATGGTTCGTGATAAACAGGGTAACTCAAAACGCTATATCCGCTCGTATATCAAATAACATATGATCGCACAAAGCTAGTTTGCTAGCTCACGCGAAGAATTTTAGACACGTACATATACGCACTAGATTTAAACAAACGATAGTGGTAAAACAATTCATGTTTCTACCACTTCTTTTGTTCTTCAGTGTTGGCTGTTTTAAGCTTGCAAACAAGCGACAGATTAAGATACTACAATATACTCCCCTTGAGATTTTTATAATTATTAGCAGGGTCTACCGCTCTGCACCACAACCTGCAGTACGCAGCCCCGTCACATGCTTCGATACGGTACATCCGAGGTGGTAGCCCCCGTCCCAGTAGAAAGGGAACCTAGAAAACTCCGTGGGAGTATCTTAGTTTGATATCAAAGAGTCTTACACGTCTATACCTAATAGCTTACGAAATAGAGGAAATAAAGCAAATTTACAACAGTACTAAGACCTCTAAAAATAGTCCGAGTTTTGTCTATGTATTAAAAACAGACAAATATCTAAAAATGGGTAACCAATAAATATCGGGAGGAGTTATCAAAATTTCGTCAACTGTTGTCGGCTTGTACTGGTTCTAGGCAGGAGAAAAGAGAAAATATTAACTGCTCAAAATTATATATTGAATTTGCTCAAAACCAAATAGAGAAGGATGTAATGATGAACTGTACAAAATTGTAATACATCTCCATTACGGGGTGAATTTGTTCAAAACTATTAATTTTATGTGAAAATGATGAATTGCTCAAAATTTACGGTGATTACATCTTTACATCATTTACATCTTCTGCTTCAATATTGTGGTTTTCTAAATTGTGCGTCGAAATGGAGTTTAGAGAATTTTTCAGTACCGAAAATATGGACCAGTTTAAAACATTTTTGAAAGAAAATAACGCGCTGAAGGCCACTCTATCCAACGGGAAGCAGTACTATCGCTGCAAATTCTACCGCCAATTTCCGTCTTGCCCATTTTCAATGCGATCAATTAATGTCGAAAGTTGGTTCATTGTGCAAGCTAAGGCGGAGCACGATCACGGCGGACAACAGCATCAACACAGGGTGTTGGATCACCGATTCGTGAAAAGGCTGAGACGTATATGGAACTATTTGACACCCGCCATAACGGGCTTAAGCAGTATTCCTGTAAGCATATAACTGCTGTCCTTATTCTGTATCAAGGCCTTGTTCTACCGCCCTCAATGAATCAGAAGAGAAATCCCGGCCGTCCGAAGAAAATGCGACTTGGATTGTGTCGTAATTGATTTAGTAAGTCTATTTGACATTTTTGCTATAGCTTAGTTACAGGTTACTGTAGTTAAAATTTGAGCATTTAATTACCTAAAGTGAAATTTCTATTTTTGAGCAAATTCAACATTTTCTTTTGAGCAGTTAATACCAAACCGAAGAGAAAATGGATGGCGCTGCAAAAAGAATCTAAGTCTAATTAAATAATAAAATGAAATCTGACTGCCCCAAAATCTCTTACAATAGTAAACTACAGTAGTGAGTCATTTGATGTCAATATTAATTTATTGTATTACTATTTCAAACAGACTCGAACAGATTAAATTGCCTTGGTTTTGAATATATAATACATTACATTACACACAAAATTTCAATAACTGAAGCAAAGTTGTTTTAGTTCTTCAGCATGTTGGGATTTTACTATGACTGCATGGAAAAGAGCATTCATAATTTGCCGTAGCATTATGATCGTCATAATAAATTTGCTCATATTTGCAAGCTGCAAAACATTTCTACGAGTAGCAGCAATTTGCTTAAGCGTCGTGTTTATAAAACATGAATGTCAAAATATAGTGCTAAACATCGGTTAACCGTAAAAAACCGGATTAGCCGGTTAGTTAATAAACCGAAAATCAGTTTACCGCTTAGCAGATTCCCAACCGTAATTATTACTAGTTAAGTCGGAAATCGTATTGATTATCTTTTAGGGTTACGACTGTATACAGTTTACAAGATATATACCAAACGTGCGGGGGCTACCGACGTAGCCGATATTTTCCTGTTGTCGGGATAATTTGGCAACAGACTAGCTGCCCCATTCCTAACAGATACTTATCCAAAAACCAGTGTTATTTTAAACATAACGGTACATTGGCCTTACTTTTACTGCACACACATTCAAGACAAAATTGTATCGGTTGATCAATTTATACAACAGCTAAAACATTTATTCACAAAAATGAAGTTCAATCTCAAATCGTTATTTTGCACGCAAGCTTTCACGTTTCATCTTCAAAAATTTTTCCACAATAATGCTGCGAGTTCATAATGAATACTTTTGTCACACGTACCGTTCACTAACCATTTTTGATAAAGCACATTTACGTCGTCGAATTGTTACAAACACTGCAAAGTAACAACTGTCAATAAATATAAAAAGCAACATCGGAACACCGATATGCACTGCAAAAATATATGGCCCACAGTTCTTGCTTTGCGCCTGTAGAAATTTTTCCTGGAGCCAGTCCGTAAGCAGCCATATTCGAAAGAATAAGTTCACCAGATGTTGTGCTAATTCCGGATACATCATTATCGATATTGAAGCTGTCGTTGCTACTGCAATTTTAGAATAAATAAACAGTAAATGGTATCAGGAACAGTGACAAATGTTGAATAGGGATGGGTTAACGATAACGAATCCTTAGGTTTGAGCTAGCCCAACCTGTCGGCAGAGCGTTCACAATGTAAATGGCGCCAAGTCAACAGTTTTATGTTCGTCATTTGCTGATGTAGTGTGCTATCATGCTAGCTTAAAAGTAATATGCAATAAACCGATGCTGTACTTAGACCGATTTTCGACCAGTCCAGGCTTCATTCGCTGTCGTTACACCGTTGCAGTCAAGGTTTTTAGCTCATTTTGACGATGACTAATGCATATCCATTCACATAGAAAACAGAATTATTCAATAATCGAAATGTAAAACCTATCGGCAAACATTCTCCCGAGATGTTTTGCAAATGCTTTTGAATGTAACTGTGATTGATTACATTCGAATATACATACCTCTACAGGCATAATAAATTCCTTAATATCAGCTCTATTGTTATAACGATAAAATATCATTGTTACTTTAACAAGAGTGCATTAGGGAAAGAGTATGACACTTCTCTGACACTCACATGTTACCCCGTGTTGGATTACGCGGGCGTTTTAGGGCCTGACCCCCCCCCCCCCCAATTACCCAAACAGTAATTGTGGCAGGAGTCCGTGCTACGCCCCCACAAGAAACTGGGAAGTCTCTGAATGACGACCCCACTCCCCCAAAAACAGGGGAGGGGGGTGTGGGCGGGTCAAGCAGGCCAAAGTCGCCCCAGTCATCAGACATGGGTTAACTATGAGTGCAGGGAAGTGTTATACTCCTCCCAATGCACTCTTGCTTTTATCAACTAAACAGGAATGGATTTTTAAAAGTTGTTCATAGACAACCTGACGGCCACGGTGTTATTTTATAACTTCCAGCAAATTTGTATGGTAAAATATCACTTCGTTCGGGCGACTTTAGCAAGCCTAATTAGTGAATGTTTGACTTGTACTTATTTAAAAACTAAAAAATAAGATCCTGAAAATTGAAATGAATGAATTTTCTTACGCTGTTTTATCATAACATTAGAAGATTTTTTATAACCTGGTTCCTAGCGGATGAGGTGACTCTGATTTGATAAATCTTTTATTGATCTAATTTCGTGTACAGTTTCTGAATTTGTAACCCATGAAAAATGAAATTTCAAAACAAACATACCCGAGTGAAATGCTATTTTTACCAAAAACAAGTAAGCAACATAAAATACCTGATTATATTGAAATGAATGAATTTTCTTACGCTGTTTAATCATAAAATTAGAAGATTTTTTTATAAACTGGTTCCTAGCGGATGAGTGACTCTGATTTGATAAATCTTTTATTGATCATTAATTTCGTGTACAGTTTCTGAATTTGTAACCCATGAAAAATGAAATTTCAAAACAAACATAACCGAGTGAAATGTTATTTTTACGAAAAAACAAGTAAGCAACATAAAATACCTGATTATAAAGCAGGAGAATGTGGAATTGTTACATTTTAAATGTTACAGTGTAAAATGTTTATTGAGAATTAGAAATTTTTTCAGATTCCCTGACCTCAAAGCGGCAGTCATTTAGATAAGCAGAGAACCTAGAATAAGAATTTCTAAGGTCATTTACTGCTATTTTCTTCGTTGTTCTCATCGGCTCGTAAAATCTGCATAAAGTAGAAAAATGGCGACAAACTAAAATATTTTAGATATTTTTCATTCTGATGAAATTTATTCAAAAACGTTATTTGTTATATTCTATTACAGACGGTGTGCCTAACGGGGGCAAAACGGGGGATCTCCCCACTTTTCGGTAAAATCGGCAAAAATAGAGATTTTCCTTATGGAAGCCCGCAATTAACCCTCATGGCCCCCCACTTTCAATTGCCCCTCTAGTTCCGAATAACGTACTGTGCCCCTGGATGGTCAGACGTTATTGAGTTAGTATCATTGGAATTTGTTAGTTACACGAACAAGTTTACATTGATCCGCCGTAGAGGCTAGTGTTTAGTCTGTAAACTGTGCCCAGCTAAGCTGTAAGGCAGTATCGAGCCCGACTGATATATGACAAGCCGAGCCGAGCCTGGTATACCTAGAAAAACATGGCGTGGCCCTTGAAAATTCTGTTTTAAAACAGCAAATATGACTCTAACTACGTGAGACAGTCCCATAGAAAAGTAATAGCAGGAACAGCCGACGTTACACCTTGTCACCTTGTCGGCTCTGAAAAAACTCTAGAAGCAACTATATATTTATATATAGCCCCTTTGTTGCTTTTTATATTATGACTTCTCCTCAAGCAAAGCGCATATTTTTATCATCAAAATCCTTTAACAGCGGAGCCTGGTTTGCTTCCGAAAAGCCGAACCACCATATTTTCGACACTTTTGAGCCGGAACTAAAGAATCAGAGTTTTCACGTCTAATACACAGTATACATTTGAACCATAGTAGCGTTAAGCACAAGAAAAACCACTGCCAACAATATTGCTTTTACTTTGATAGTCGGGGAAAAGTTGTGCAGCCGGCTTTCCAATAGCATATATACATCATCAACAAACGCTGAAGAAACAAGCACTGCCAACAATTGCTTTTACCTTTGTAGTCGGTGAAAAGTTTTCCAGCATGATTTCCAATACACGTATACATCATCATCAAACACACAAGAAAAAGTAAATTGCCAACAATATTGCTTTTGCTTTTATAGTGGGCCAAAAATTTTCCAGCCTGATTTCCAGTAGCACATATACATCATCAACAAACGCTCAAGAAAAAGCACTGCCAACAATATTGCTTGTACCTTTATAACTCGAGTGAAAAATTTTCCAGCCTGATTTCCAATAGCACATATACATTATGAACAAACACTCAAAGAAAAAGCACTGCCAACAATATTGCTTTTACTTTGCAGTTGGTGAAAAGTTTTCGAGCCTGATTTGGAATAACCCATATACATCATCAACAAACACACAAGAAAAAACAACTGCCAACAATATTGTTTTTACTATTCAACAAACACACAAGAAACACCACCACAACAGATATTGCTTTTACGTTTATAGTGGGGAAAAGTTTTGCAGCCGGCTTTCCAATAGCATATATACATCATCAACAAACGCTGAAGAAACAAGCACTGCCAACAATATTGCTTTAACCTTTGTAGTCGGTGAAAAGTTTTCCAGCATGATTTCCAATACACGTATAAATCATCATCAAACACACAAGAAAGAGTAATGCCAACAATATTGCTTTTGCTTTTATAGTCGGCGAAAATATTTTCCAGCCTGATTTCCAATAGCACATATACATCATCAACAAACGCTTAAGAAAAAACACTGCCAACAATATTGCTTGTACCTTTATAGTCGGTGAAAATTTTTCTCAGCCGGCTTTCCAATAGCACATATACATCATCAAAAAACGCTCAAGAAAAAAGCACTGCCAACAATATTGCTTTTACTTTTGTAGTAGGTGAAACCTTTTCCAGCCTGATTTCCTATACACATATACATCGTCAACAAACACACAAGAAAAATCACTGGCCAACAGTATTGCTTTTGCTTTTACAGTCGGTGAAAAATTTTTCAGCCTGATCTTCAATAATACATATACATCTATCGACAAACACACAAGAAAAAGCACTGCCAACAGTATTACTTTTACTTTTACAGCCAGATAAAGTTTTTTCAGACTGATTTTCAATTATAGCACATATATATCATCAACAAACGCACAGGAAAAGCACTGCCAAATATATTTGCTTTTACGTTATGCGGAAAAACTTTCCAGCATTATTTCCAATAGCACATATAAATCTTCAACAACAAATATTAAGAAAAAGCACTGTTATTAATATTGCTTTTACTTTTGCAGTCAGTAAAAGTTTATTTAGCCTATCTTCCAACAGAACATTTACATCATGAACAAACACACTCTTAGCAAGCACGCGCAACAGATTTGCTTTTACTTTTGTAGTCGGTGAAAATTTTTCAGTCTGATTTTCAATAACGCATATGTATCATCAGCAAATAACAAGAAAAAAGCATTATCAATAATATTGCTTTTAGTTTCTAGTCGGTGAAAATTCTGCCTGATTCATAGAGCACATATGTATTATCAACAAACGCTCAAAAGCACACTGCGAACAACATTGCTTTTACTTTTGTAGTTAGTAGTTTTTCCAGCCTGAAATTGCAAAGCACATATACATCATCAAGCGCTTAAGAAAAAGACTGCCAACAAGTATCCGCTTTGATTTGCAGTTGATGAAAGTTTTTCAGCCCTTATTTCCAGAAACACATACATCATCAACAAAACACAGGAGAAAGCATGACAAAAATGTTGCTTTATTTTATAGCCGATGAAAGTTTTCCAATTTATTTTCCAGTACATACTCATCAGCAACAAGCGCTCAAGAAAAGCACTGCCGCAATAATATTGCTTTTGCTTTTGTAGTGGGTGAAAATTTTCAAGCGCATCTTCAGGTACACACAGAGTATATTTATCAACAAAAAAAGGCATAAGAACAATATGCGAGCAGATTGTTCAAATTTTGTACGGTGAAAAAATTTTAAGCCTATTTCCAATAACACATATACATTATCAACAAAATCTACAAGAGAAAGAAAGCATTGCCAAAAATATTGCTTTTAATTTCAATAGAATGGTGGTTTCAGTGGTTTCAATAGCACATATTCCGGATTTAGCCGAGGCAATCGGTTAAGCACATATTTTAAAGTTTATATAAATTTCCTGAATTAAATTTTTTGGTTCACACCTTTTGCAGATAAGAGTATCGCTTTTGAACATTTATTATTACTACTTTTTATAAGCAGTGGAATATTTTGAAGTTTTGCTATTCGTCAGAGCTTACATTGATTTAACAAATCAGAATTATGTTTTAGATAGTTTGTTTTACAACAAGAAGTTG
The DNA here is from genome assembly GCA_030248225.1 of Trileptium ribeirensis. Lineage (NCBI taxonomy): Eukaryota > Metazoa > Nematoda > Enoplea > Enoplida > Thoracostomopsidae > Trileptium > Trileptium ribeirensis. The sequence continues at coordinate 59,809 of JASANE010030759.1, read as the reverse complement.
CTGGCTTTAAGCAAGCGGGATTTAAATTTGATGAAGTGGTTGCGATTTGGATGAAAGTGCTAGAAAGGACTGATACCGATCAAAGGAAAAAGATAATTGTTTTAGATCAAGCAGTCCTCATTTTTAAAATCGTACACGAGAGATGTACCCTTTTTTCGTGATGCTGTTTGGTCCGCAGGTTTAAACTCACTCGATGAATGATTTGACGTTGCAAAAAGTTCACGTGATTGAACATGAAATACGTTCAATTCTGATGATGTAAACAGTAAATTAACAACATTTTATTTTTTTGTGCTGAAATCGACTTAGTGCGAAAGGATTGATTTTGGCAGACCTTTCATAGACGATACTCAACAAAAAGCGTATTTATTACCCTGGTGGTTGAAGTCGTCATTGAAGTAATAGGCCGTCGATATCGGCTTAACTACTATGATATGCGTTAGATTTGTAGAATACTTTTTGGAAGCATTATACATTATTTACAATAGGATGCGTGCGCTAGGACCAAATATCACGCGTCCACTCACTATTCGGGTGAACTACACTTACTACTATTGTATATGTGTAGATACTCCTTGGAAGCATTATGCATTAATTACCAATAGATGCGGCTAGGACCAAATTATGTCACGCTCCAACTCTTCGGGTGAACTATACTTAGCTGGACTACTATGTATTTTATCTTAGCTATATTAATGTGACAAACATGGAGTTTAGCTAAGCTATGCGTGGCAAATGGTGTCGACTGAACTGTCAATTGAAAAATTTATTTATATTTTTTATATTATGGCATATTTTCTATAGTTTTTCACACTAACTCTAGTCATATATTTTTTTAAGCTATACAATTAACTTTTAGCATATGCTGCCTTTGAAGCAATATGTATACGTATATAAAACGTAATTTCGCGGACTAAATATCTCTGGCTTAATTATAGGGCTCAGCTACGTCCTCGTGACAAAAGCACATCGGTTCGACTTCGATGACAAACGCATATTCGAGCTATTCAAAATTTTTATATCGAGCTAAACTTCTCGTGATATATCCTACCCATTTGAACGCGTGACAAAATTAGGACCATGCGCACTATCTTATGGTAAATGATGCATTAGACAATCTGTACACTTATCTAACCTTTTTACTCTATACTTATATCGATGGCGATATCTTCCGCTTTAGCACTGATTGGAAACAATGCTGGACAGAAAATATTGGTATTATCATATTGCACTACCCTCCTCTATTTCTTCTTTCCGACACACATTAAAATGTCTGGTTGAAAAGCTATCAGGAGCATTTTTGGCCGGGTAATTTAAATCTGCTATTTCAGATTCTCCTTTCCACACCCTTTAAATATTTTTCCTATCTATGTATTAAAATAAACACAGTTATTTTGTTGCTTTACGACGTGTGTGAATCCAACCAGCAATTTATTTTAGCGATAATTGTCGGTTGCAAAATTGTATTTCTTGATTTGATCCCCTGACCCGACCATTTCTTGGCGAAACCCATCTATCGACTATTTTTCATTCACGAACCGTAATGATTCTTTTTGCTCTCCGTAACTTCTTATTCTTCCATCTCCTTCAGCAATGCCCCGTGGCGTCTGCGACCCTCGTCCAACATGGATGGCCACATTTATTCACCTTCCTTCAGCTTTTTCACAATTTCAGACCCTCTTTGCACCTTTTAACTGTATCTGCCGACAAATAAACTTCAAATCTGTTCTAGATAACTTTTCTCCTTATTTTCTGTCGGCCAGCATGCCCATTCAAAAAACTTCTTGATTTTGCAATCTCCTTGTTAACACACGAATCTTTTCTCTTTTTCCGGTAACCTTTCTCATCCTCACGACCCTTCTTTTTCTTTTATGTTGTAGACACATAGGGATGAACCAGGACCTCTTTTATGAATAATCCCTGTATTTTGGCAATGCACTGATATCGCATCTTGAATTCGACTTGCACAATGTAATTTTCACCCTTTGAGAGAAATTTACGTGAATCTCTTCACTTCTTGACTTCTCTCTTATCCGCAATCCTGAAAAACCGTTGGGACCTACAATTCTCTCATTTGGAGAAGATCCACATTGCAATCTTCTGAGCCGCGAATCTATGCAAATCCCTACTGCGATTAAATGGATTCATTTTGCGCAAACTCCGCACTGCATCATCACCCCTGCTTTTGCATTCGCATCTATAATCCTGTCATATTTTTTACCATCGCCGTCTCGTAATTGAAAAAATGTTACGAATCCCCCTTCTTTTTCCCCTCCTTTCATTAGCGAATAAAAAATTTCTGCTTTCAAGGTCAGTCCCCGCTTATTGGGTCTGGTCCTGCCTCGCTAGAAAACTCAACGCTCTATTTTTTAAGACTACTTCTTTAAAGTAACCCATCGGACTAATATTCTTTTCCATATTCCGGCTCTGGTTCTATGCTTTTTTCTCTCTTTCCTGTTTCCACGACACCGAATAAGGCCAGGGCACATTTATCTTTTTTCCTATTCATTCTTTTGGCAGAGGACTAGTGAATCGTTTCTATCGTTCCCAGACATTAATCTATTCTGCTTAATTTTACGGATGCCATATATTTTTCGCGATGCTCCCTATTGATTTACACTTTCTGACTCTCCACGAAATCATGTTCCACTCTCTCCCTCACAAACAAGGCTCGTTCGAATGGCCCAAGCCATCTCTAACCGCCCAGTACAGTACGCACATCAGCCACTCTCACACATCGCGACATAACAACCGATTTCGGCTTAAGGGAACAATTATCATATTCGTAACATTTTTTCAATTACGCAGACCGGCGACTCGGTAAATATTGACAGGTCATCAATATGATGCGAATGCAATATAGCAGGTGGTGATGACTGCCTTGAGTGCGGAGTTTGCGCAAAATGAATCCATTTTAATCGCAGTTTAGTGGATCGCTCTCGCATAGATTCGCTGGCTCAGAACGATTGCATGTTGGTGATCTTCTCCAAATGAGAGACATTCGTTAGGTCCCGACGGTTTTTCAGGATTGCGGGATAAGTTAGAGAACGTCAACCGACAGTGAAGAGATCTCACGCTAAACTTTCTCTCTCACAACGGGTGTTGAAAATCTTACATCTGTGCAAGCTTCCGCGCAACATCTCAACGACTTGCGATTTATCACGTTGCATTGCCACAATATACACGTGGATTACTTCATAAAACGTAGGTCCTGGTTCATCGCCTCTGGTGTGCTACAACATTGAAGACAAAGACGTTAAACGGCGTCGCTGTATGGTTATTAAAAGGCTTACCGAAAACGGAGTAGAACCGACCGTATTCGCTGTTGTCTAACAATTGGACCGATCTGCAACAATCCAGGAAGTTTTTTTGAATGGGCATGCTTGGCCGTACACGAAACTATACAGGAGAACAAGTTCTCTTTCGAACACGACTTCTGAACGTTTATTTGTCGGCAGATACGGTCACAAAACGGCTGCTTAAAGAGGGTCTGAAATTGTGAACAAAGCCTGATATGGAAGGTGAATAAATGTGGCCATCCATGTTGGACGAGGGTCGCAGACGCCACGGGGCATTGCTGAAGGAGATGGAAGAACTCAACGCAAGCCTTACGGCAGACAGCACAAACAGTAATCATTACGCGTTCGTGAATGAAAAACTAGTCGTATAGATGGGATTTCGCCAAGAAAATGGTCGCTTGGTCAGTGGTGATCAACATCAAGTAAACTACAATTTTGCAACCCTTGACAATGTACTCGCCCTTTATTTAAACTAAATTGCTGGTTGGATTTCACACACCGTCGTAAAGCAACAAAAATAACCTGTGTTTATTTTAATACACTTAGTATACGGAACAAATATCTTACAAGCGGTGCTGGACACAGGAGAATCTGAAATAGCAGCTATTTTTTAAACTTGCGCCGGCCAAAAATGCTCCTGACTAGCTTTTCTTAACCAGACATTTTAATGTGTGTCGGAAAGACAGAACTTATAGAGGAGGTGTAGTTGCAATTATGATTAATACCAAGATTTCTTCCTGTCCAGCATTGTTTCCAATCAGTGCTAAAATTGCGGAAAATATCGCCATCGATATAAGTATACCGAGTAAACACAGGTTAGTATAAGTGTACAGATTGTCTAATGCATCATTTACCATAAGATACGTGCGCATGGTCCTAATTTTGTCACGCGTTCAAATGGGTTAGGTACTATATCACGCAGACAGTTTAGCTCGACTATAAAAATTTTGAATAGCCTCGCTAGACTATGCGTTTGTCATCGACAGTCGAACCGGACTGTGCTTTTGTCACGAGGACGTTCAGCTGAGCCCTATAACTTAAGCCAGAGACTATTTAGTCCGCGAACATTACGTTTTACTATACGTATCTACATATTGCTTCAAAGGCAGCATACTGCTTAAAACGTTAATTGTATAGCTTAAAACAAATATATGACTTAGAGTTAGTGTGAAAAACTATAGAACAATATGCCATAATACTAAACACAATACTAAATAAATTTTCTCAATTGACAGTTCAGTCGGACGCACCATTTGCCACGCATAGCTTAGCTAAACTCCATGTTTGTCACATTAATACTAGCTAAGCTATAAAAATGTACCATAGTAGTCCAGCTAAGCTATAGTTCACCCGAACTAGTTGAGTTGGACGCGTGACATAATTTGGTCCTAGCGCACGCATCCTATTGTAATTAATGCATAATGCTTCCAAGGAGTATTCTACACATGTACCATAGTAGTCCAGCTAAGCTGTAGTTCACCCGAACTAGTTGAGTTGGACGCGTGACATAATTTGGTCCTAGCGCACGCATCCTATTGTAAATAATGTATAATGCTTCCAAAAAGTATTCTACAAATCTAACGCATATCATAGTAGTTAAGCCGATATCGACGGCCTATTACTTCAATGACGACTTCAACCAACCACGGGTAAATTGGAGAAACTACAATACGGCTTTTGTGTCTGAGTATCAGTGCATAATGAAAGGTCTGCCAAAATCAATCCTTTCGCACTAAGTCGATTTCAGCACAAAAAAATAAAATGTTGTTAATTTACTGTTTACATCATCAGAATTGAACGTATTTCATGTTCAATCACGTGAACTTTTTGCAACGTCAAATCATTCATCGAGTGAGTTTAAACCTGCGGACCAAACAGCATCACGAAAAAAGGGTACATCTCTCGTGTACGATTTTTAAAAATCAGACTATTAAATTGTAAACAATTATCTTTTTTCCTTTGATCGGTATCAGTCCTTTCTAGCACTTTTACGGTCCAAAAAATAGGACCGCTTCATAGAAATTTTAAATCCCGCTTGCTTAAAGCCAGCAACTTCTTGTTGTAAAACAAACTATCTAAAACATAATTCTGATTTGTTAAGAAATCAATGTAAGCTCTGACGAATAGCAAAACTTTCAAAATATTCCACTGCTTATAAAAATCATAATAATAAATGTTCAAAAGCAATACTCTTATATTGCAAAAGATATGAACCAAAAAATTTTAATTCAGGAAATTTATATAAAGTTTTAAAATATGTGCTTAACCGATGCCTGGCTAAATCCGGAATATGTGCTATTGGAAACCAGGCTGGAAAATTTTCACCGTCTATAAAAGTAAAAGCAATATTTTTGGCAATGCTTTCTCTTGTGCGTTTGTTGATGATGTATATGTGTTATTGGAAATCAGGCTTGAAAATTTTTCACCGACTACAAAACTAAAAGCAATCTTGTTGGCAGTGCTTGTTCTTGTGCGTTTGTTGATGATGTATATGTGCTATTGGAAATCAGGCTTGAAAATTTTTCACCCACTACAAAAGCAAAAGCAATCTTGTCGGCAGTGCTTTTTCTTGAGCGCTTGTTGCTGATGCATATGTGCTACTGGAAATCAGATTGGAAAACTTTTCATCGGCTATAAAAGTAAAGACAACATTTTTGTCAGTGCTTTCTCCTGTGTGTTTGTTGATGATGTATATGTGTTATTGGAAATCAGGCTGGAAAACTTTTCATCGACTGCAAAAATAAAAGCAATCTTGTTGGCAGTGCTTTTTCTTGAGCGTTTGTTGATGATGTATATGTGCTATTGCAAATTCAGGCTGGAAAACTTTTTACTGACTACAAAAGTAAAAGCAATGTTGTTGGCAGTGCTTTTTCTTGAGCGTTTGTTGATGATACATATGTGCTCTATGAAATCAGGCAGGAAAACTTTTCACCGACTACAAAACTAAAAGCAATATTATTGGTAGTGCTTTTTCTTGTGTATTTGCTGATGATACATATGCGTTATTGAAAATCAGACTGGAAAACTTTTCACCGACTACAAAAGTAAAAGCAATATTGTTGGCAGTGCTTGCTCAAGTGTGTTTGTTCATGATGTAAATGTTCTGTTGGAAATCAGGCTGAATAAACTTTTTACTGACTGCAAAAGTAAAAGCAATATTGATGACGGTGCTTTTTCTTGAGTGTTTGTTGTTGAAGATTTATATGTGCTATTGGAAATAATGCTGGAAAACTTTTCACCGAGTATAAACGTAAAAGCAATATTGTTGGCAGTGCTTTTTCCTGTGCGTTTGTTGATGATATATATGTGCTATAATTGAAAATCAGTCTGAAAAACTTTTCTGCGACTATAAAAGTAAAAGTAATATTGTTGGCAGTGCTTTTTCTTGTGTGTTTGTCGATGATGTATATGTATTATTGAAGATCAGGCTGAAAAACTTTTCACCGACTGTAAAAGCAAAAGCAATATTGTTGGCAGTACTTTTCTTGTGTGTTTGTTGACGATGTATATGTGTATTGGAAATCAGGCTGGAAAACTTTTCACCTACTACAAAAGTAAAAGCAATATTGTTGGCAGTGCTTTTTTCTTGAGCGTTTTTTGATGATGTATATGTGCTATTGGAAAGCCGGCTGGAAAAATTTTCACCGACTATAAAGGTACAAGCAATATTGTTGGCAGTGCTTTTTCTTGAGCGTTTGTTGATGATGTATATGTGCTATTGGAAATCAGGCTGGAAAATTTTTCGCCGACTATAAAAGCAAAAGCAATATTGTTGGCATTACTTTTTCTTGTGTGTTTGATGATGATGTATACGTGTATTGGAAATCATGCTGGAAAACTTTTCACCGACTACAAAGGTAAAAGCAATATTGTTGGCAGTGCTTGTTTCTTCAGCGTTTGTTGATGATGTATATATGCTATTGGAAAGCCGGCTGCAAAACTTTTCCCCGACTATAAACGTAAAAGCAATATTGTTGGCGGTGGTTTTTCTTGTGTGTTTGTTGAATAGTAAAAACAATATTGTTGGCAGTTGTTTTTCTTGTGTGTTTGTTGATGATGTATATGCGTTATTGCAAATCAGGCTCGAAAACTTTTCACCAACTGCAAAAGTAAAAGCAATATTGTTGGCAGTGCTTTTTCTTGAGTGTTTGTTCATAATGTATATGTGCTATTGGAAATCAGGCTGGAAAATTTTTCACCGACTATAAAGGTACAAGCAATATTGTTGGCAGTGCTTTTTCTTGAGCGTTTGTTGATGATGTATATGTGCTATTGGAAATCAGGCTGGAAAATTTTTCGCCGACTATAAAAGCAAAAGCAATATTGTTGGCATTACTTTTTCTTGTGTGTTTGATGATGATGTATACGTGTATTGGAAATCATGCTGGAAAACTTTTCACCGACTACAAAGGTAAAAGCAATATTGTTGGCAGTGCTTGTTTCTTCAGCGTTTGTTGATGATGTATATATGCTATTGGAAAGCCGGCTGCACAACTTTTCCCCGACTATCAAAGTAAAAGCAATATTGTTGGCAGTGGTTTTTCTTGTGCTTAACGCTACTATGGTTCAAATATATACTGTGTATTAGACGTGAAAACTCTGATTCTTTAGTTCCGGCTCAAAAGTGTCGAAAATATGGTCGGTTCGGCTTTTCGGAAGCAAACCAGGCTCCGCTGTTAAAGGATTTTGATGATAAAAATATGCGCTTTGCTTGAGGAGAAGTCATAATATAAAAAGCAACAAAGGGGCTATATATAAATATATAGTTGCTTCTAGAGTTTTTCAGAGCCGACAAGGTGACAAGGTGTAACGTCGGCTGTTCCTGCTATTACTTTTCTATGGGACTGTACATCAGTAGTTAGAGTCATATTTGCTGTTTTAAAACAGAATTTTCAAGGGCCACGCCATGTTTTTCTAGGTATACCAGGCTCGGCTCGGCTTGTCATATATCAAGTCGGGCTCGATACTGCCTTACAGCTTAGCTGGGCACAGTTTACAGACTAAACACTAGCCTCTACGGCGGATCAATGTAAACTTGTTCGTGTAACTAACAAATTCCAATGATACTAATTTAATAACGTCTGACCATCCAGGGGCACAGTACGCTATTCGGAACTACAGGGGCAATTCAAAGTGGGGGGCCATGAGGGTTAATTGCGGGCTTCCATAAGGGAAATCTCTATTTTTGCCGATTTTACCGAAAAGTGGGGAGATCCCCCGTTTTGCCCCCGTTAGGCACACCGTCTGTAATAGAATATAACAAATAACGTTTTTGAATAAATTTCATCAGAATGAAAAATATCTAAAATCTTTTAGTTTGTCGCCATTTTTCTACTTATGCAGATTTTACGAGCCGATGAGAAACAACGAAGAAAATAGCAGTAAATGACCTTAGAAATTCTTATTCTAGGTTCTCTGCTTATCTAAATGACTGCCGCTTTGAGGTCAGGAATCTAAAAAATTTAGTCTCAATAAACATTTTACACTGTAACATTTAAAATGTAACAATCCACATTCTCCTGCTTTATAATCAGGTATTTTATGTTGCTTACTTGTTTTTCGTAAAAATAACATTTCACTCGGGTATGTTTGTTTTGAAATTTCATTTTTCATGGGTTACAAATTCAGAAACTGTACACGAAATTAGATCAATAAAAGATTTATCAAATCAGAGTCACTCATCCGCTAGGAACCAGGTTATAAAAAATCTTCTAATTTTATGATAAAACAGCGTAAGAAAATTCATTCATTTCAATATAATCAGGTATTTTATGTTGCTTACTTGTTTTTCGTAAAAATAGCATTTCACTCGGGTATGTTTGTTTTGAAATTTCATTTTTCATGGGTTACAAATTCAGAAACTGTACACGAAATTAGATCAATAAAAGATTTATCAAATCAGAGTCACTCATCCGCTAGGAACCAGGTTATAAAAAATCTTCTAATGTTATGATAAAACAGCGTAAGAAAATTCATTCATTTCAATTTTTAGGATCTTATTTTTAGTTTTTAAAATCGAGTTCAACTACAAATAACTTTCACTAAATTTGCGACTTATAAAGTCGCTGGAACGAAGTGATATTTTACCATACAAATTTGCTGGAAGTTATAAATAACACCGTCGGCCAGTACAGTTGTCTATGAACAACTTTTAAAAATCCATTCCTGTTTAGTTGATAAAAGCAAGAGTGCATTCGGGAGGAGTATAACACTTCCCTGCACTGACATGTTAACCCATGTCTGATGACTCGGGCGACTTTGGCCTGCTTGACCCGCCCACACCCCCCTCCCGTTTTTTTGGGGGATGGGGTCGTCATTCAGAGACTTCCCAGTTTCTTGTGGGGGCGTAGCACGGACCCCCGCCACAATTACTGTTTGGGTAATTGGGGGGGGGGGGGGTCAGGCCTAAAACGCCCGCGTAATCGAACATGGGTTAACATGTCAGTGCAGAGAAGTGTCATACTCTTCCCTAATGCACTCTTGTTAAAGTAACAATGATATTTTATCGTTATAACGATACGCCAATATTAAGGATTTATTATGCCTGTAGAGGTATGTATATTCCAATGTAATCAATCGCAGGTTACATTCAAAAGCATTTGCAAAACATCTCGGGAGATGTTTGATAGGTTTTACATTTCGATTATTGAATAATTCTGTTTTCTATGTGAATGGATATGCATTAGTCATCGTCAAAATGAGCTAAAAACCTTGACTGCAACGGTGTAACGACAGCGAATGAAGCCTGGATGGTCGAAAATCGGTCTAAGTACAGCATCGGTTTATTGCATATTACTTTTAAGCTAGCATGATAGCACACTACATCAGCAAATGACGAACATAAAACTGTTGACTTGGCGCCATTTACATTGTGAACGCTCTGCCGACAGGTTGGGCTAGCTCAAACCTAAGGATTCGTTATCGTTAACCCATCCCTATTCAACATTTGTCACTGTTCCTGATACCATTTACTGTTTATTTATTTCTTAAAATTGCAGTAGCAACGACAGCTTCAATATCGATAATGATATCTGCAATTAGCACAACATCTGGTGAACTTATTCTTTCGAATATGGCTGCTTACGGACTGGTTCCAGGAAAAATTTGTACCGGCGCAAAGCAAGAACTGTGGGCCATATATTTTGCAGTGCATATCGGTGTTCCGATGTTGCTTTTTATATTTATTGACAGTTGTTACTTTGCAGTGTTTGTAACAATTCGACGACGTAAATGTGCTTTATCAAAAATGGTTAGTGAACGGTTCGTGTGACAAAAGTATTTCATTATGAACTCGCAGCATTATTGTGGAAAAATTTTTGAAGATGAAACGTGAAAGCTTGCGTGCAAAATAACGCTTATTTGAGATTGAACTTCATTTTTGTGAATAATGTTTTAGCTGTTGTCCTATAAATTGATGACACTCGATATACCGATACAATTTTGTCTTTGAATGTGTGTGCAGTAAAAGTAAGGCCAATGTACCGTTATGTTTAAAATAACACTGGTTTTTGGGATAAGTATTCTCGTTAGGATTGGGGCAGCTAGTCTGTGCCAAATTATCCCAACAGGAAAATATCGGCTACGTCGGTAGCCCCCGCACGTTTGGTATATATCTTGTAAACTGTATACAGTCGTAACCCTGAGAGATAATCAATACGATTCCGACTTAACTAGTAATAATTACGGTTGGGAATCTGCTAGCCGGTAAACTGATTTTCGGTTTATTAACTAACCGGCTAATCCGGTTTTTTTCGGGTTAACCGATGTTTAACACTATGTTTTTGACATTCATGTTTTATAAACACGACGCTTAAGCAAATTGCTGCTACTCGTAGAAATGTTTTGCAGCTTGCAAATATGAGCAAATTTATTATGACGATCATAATGCTACGGCAAATTATGAATGCTCTTTTCCATGCAGTCATAGTAAAATCCCAACATGCTGAAGAACTAAAACAACTTTGCTTCAGTTATTGAAATTTTGTGTGTAATGTAATGTATTATATATTCAAAACCAAGGCAATTTAATCTGTTCGAGTCTGTTTGAAATAGTAATACAATAAATTAATATTGACATCAAATGACTCACTACTGTAGTTTACTATTGTAAGAGATTTGGGGCAGTCAGATTTCATTTTATTATTTAATTAGACTTAGATTCTTTTTGCAGCGCCATCCATTTTCTCCGGTTTGGTATTAACTGCTCAAAAGAAAATGTTGAATTTGCTCAAAAATAGAAATTTCACTTTAGGTAATTAAATGCTCAAATTTTAACTACAGTAACCTGTAACTAAGCTATAGCAAAAAATGTCAAATAGACTTACTAAATCAATTACGACACAATCCAAGTCCCATTTTCTTCGGACGGCCGGGATTTCTCTTCTGATTCATTGAGGGCGGTAGAACAAGGCCTTGATACAGAATAAGGACAGCAGTTATATGCTTACAGGAATACTGCTTAAGCCCGTTATGGCAGGTGTCAAATAGTTCCATATACGTCTCAGCCTTTTCACGAATCGGTGATCCAACACCCTGTGTTGATGCTGTTGCTCCGCCGTGATCGTGCTCCGCCTTAGCTTGCACAATGAACCGACTTTCGACATTAATTGATCGCATTGAAAATGGGCAAGACGGAAATTGGCGGTAGAATTTGCAGCGATAGTACTGCTTCCCGTTGGATAGAGTGGCCTTCAGCGCGTTATTTTCTTTCAAAAATGTTTTAAACTGGTCCATATTTTCGGTACTAAACACGTCTCTAAACTCCATTTCGACGCACAATTTAGAAAACCACAATATTGAAGCAGAAGATGTAAATGATGTAAAGATGTAATCACCGTAAATTTTGAGCAATTCATCATTTTCACATAAAATTAATAGTTTTGAACAAATTCACCCCGTAATGGAGATGTATTACAATTTTGTACAGTTCATCATTACATCCTTCTCTATTTGGTTTTGAGCAAATTCAATATATAATTTTGAGCAGTTAATATTTTCTCTTTTCTCCTGCCTAGAACCAGTACAAGCCGACAACAGTTGACGAAATTTTGATAACTCCTCCCGATATTTATTGGTTACCCATTTTAGATATTTGTCTGTTTTTAATACATAGACAAAACTCGGACTATTTTTAGAGGTCTTAGTACTGTTGTAAATTTGCTTTATTTCCTCTATTTCGTAAGCTATTAGGTATAGACGTGTAAGACTCTTTTGAGATCAACCTAAGATACTCCCACGGAGTTTTCTAGGTTCCCTTTCTACTGGGACGGGGGCTACCACCTCGGATGTACCGTATCGAAGCATGTGACGGGGCTGCGTACTGCAGGTTGTGGTGCAGAGCGGTAGACCCTGCTTAGTAATTATAAAATCTCAAGGGAGTATATTGTAGTATCTTAATCTGTCGCTTGTTTGCAAGCTTAAAACAGCCAACACTGAAGAACAAAAGAAGTGGTAGAAACATGAATTGTTTTACCACTATCGTTTGTTTAAATCTAGTGCGTATATGTACGTGTCTAAAATTCTTCGCGTGAGCTAGCAAACTAGCTTTGTGCGATCATATGTTATTTGATATACGAGCGGATATAGCGTTTTGAGTTACCCTGTTTATCACGAACCATAGTTATTTATGTGATGGTACTAATATAGTATCCAAACAGTCGGTTAACCGGTTATTAAAAAAACAGTTATTCAGCCAGTTTTCTTACTAACCGATTAACCGAAAAATTTCGGTTCACCGGTCAACCGATGTGCCCATCTATAACGCCAACCATTGAAAACTCGCAATGCATAAATGAGCACAAGTTGTTATTAATACTTCCATGTCGCAATTTGCTTTGTTTTCGTGCAATGTTTTACAAACAAAAGCCGGTTCCAACTTGCGAACATCGTTTGTACGAAGGAAGATGAAGTGGACAAACTATTGAGCTTTTAAAGAGCTGATCTTGCATCTATTAAACAACCAAACAAAACGAGGACACTACAGTGACGTTCAAACACACATCGCATGATAAACTTAATCAAGACAACACAGCATAATGAGAGTTAGGTGCATTCGGTCCCAGTAAAGATTAGGAAAGAGAATAGAAAACTCCATTTTTCGCAAGTCCTATTCTACGTCTATATTTTTAAAGTTAAAACATACATATTGTTAGAACAAGTATGAGCTCGGGCAAGCGCGCAAACGAGGAGAAATCTTGGAGTTTTGAACGGTTCGCAGTACGATCAAAAATTATCAGCAAATGGGACGGTGGGGAAAAGGAATAGGACGCAGTCTGGTCGCAACAAATCAGGGAGAGGTGGGACGGGACAGTACAGTATTGCAACTTTTGTTAAGTTATATAAGCACAGGTTAACATGAGTTTATGTTTATATATGCATACATTCATTACCAATTCAGAATATTTCTACATGTCCGTCGTGTTGACAGATTTCTGTATAAAAATCGATATACATGATTTGGCAGATGTCTGAAAAGGACGTCAAACATATTTCTATATATACTGGTATGATTGACCAGCTTGATATGTTCCTGGGTTCCGTCATATATGGTCATCCCCCTAGACATATTTCTGGTGATGCGTTCCCGCTCTCTTCCTTTGGTGTTTGCGCCCGTTTGTTCGCATATTGCAAAGAACCATGTTTAAATAAAGTAGCAACAGCTATCAAATGCATTTATGTGTTGTATATATGTAAATAGTTATAGGGTAGCTGTGTTCACAATTTGTTAAAAGAAAAAATGTGTTGTGTTCAGTTTCTCAAAGTCCTACTGCTGCTCTCATTTGAACTGGTACAACGCTTTTATTACAAATCTCTCACTATGATGTTATCATTCCAGAGATATAGCAGTTTCAGGCATCAACTTCGAGCTGTCGAAAAAATCGTCTATTTGTCGCAAAGGCTTTTGAACTTATTCGCAGTCTCGGCTCGAATGTTGCAATATTTTCAAGCTGTATTCTTCTCAAAATTATTTCTCGTGTACTTTTCTTTATCAAGAATCTTTCGTTTTTGTTCGCTCTCAATCAGCTGTCGCCGAAAGTGGGACAGCGGAGACATTTGATGTCAGCGCAACGGCGTTTTGATGACTATGATTTTGTAAACAAGAATTTGACATTAAATATAGCTTTTCGTAGTATCTGGAACACGACTGGCGGCGTCAATCAAACTGAGAATCCATTTTCGTGCGATGATCATTTAATGGTGCAAAAATTCTTGACTGATCTATCGCTTGAAATGAACTTATCTATGGCAATCAGTGTTATGGCACATTGTCGAATGTTCCTGGAACCCGCGTTTCATATGTTCTTTAATAGGACTATAAGAAATTATATTTGTGAACCCGTTACTAAAACGAAATCGTATTAAGGCAGTTGCATAAACCGACAGCTTAACAAAAAGTATTGAAAAGACTTAAAACACCGTCTGAGCCAGGTTTTAACCCAATTGCATTCAGGTACCTGCTTGAGAAAAGCGAAGAAACATATCTTATCGATCACTAGATCGAATAACTAGTAAAAATACCAAAATTAATAAAAATGATGCACTCGCCGCCCATTCGAAGAAGCAATGCCGAACCAACCACGCAACAAGTTTCACCGTTACCACCGCAATGCGTCGACTGCATGACAGAGGCAGGCGATGACTGTTTCGCGTGCGATCGTTGCGACCGATGGGTCCACCATGAATGCGCCGGAATTCCGTCCGAACTTGCAGTGTCACTTCACGGATTCGATCGTATCTTGGTCCATTGTCGTGCTTGCCACAACGATATCCGCCAACATTGTCAATCGCCTCCGGCCAATTCCGATGCAAACGCAACCGAAAATTCCACCGCACTTGATCAGGGTCCGGGTCTCGAAATGCTGATGAAACTGCAAGAGGACGTCGCGTCACTGTCTGCCGCAGTCAAAGCCGCAACTAATGCAGTAAACACCCTGGCAAAAGAGACAACAACCGACGTCAATCCAACGAACGAAATCGACAACATCGCCGCAACATCATACGCAGCTATAGCATCAAAAAACACTCGTTCACTTGCCCCGGTCTTTTCCTCTGCACCTGTCGCTGATGACGAAGTTCAACGCCGCCGCTGTCTAGTTTTGAAGGGTCTGCCTGAGGAAGGAAACGATCTCGAAGCCGCGAGATCAATAATCAAATTCCTCGATCCTTCCGCGACTGTCGAACGAGTGTTTCGAATGGGACTGCTGCATCCACCGAGTCGACGCGGCAATCTAAACACAAAACGTGGTCCGCGACTCTTAAAACTTCAAATGGCAGCATCTTCTGTTGTAAACTCGGTGCTGAACGAGGCCAAAAACCTTCGCAGGAATCCACATTACAACGGTCTTTATCTTCGACGCTCTATGACCGATGACGATCGTCGAAGGCTAGCAGCTCTACACGAAAAAGCGAAAGAGCTCAATCACCAACTGTCTTCCGTTCCAAACAATAGAGACAAATATGTTGTCGTTAACGAAAAGCTCGTCGTGTTTAAAAACTGCGATATCATCAACGACGGACTTTTAGTTAAAGGTCGATACACCGAACTTGAATATTCCGTCGAAATCACCAATAATAATAGATACATTGTGAATTTAAACTAAATCGTGGGTTTAATTCTCCGTCTAGTGTGATCTCAACACAAACAATGAAAACCAGCAAACCTACCTTTAAACTGAAATATTTCAACGCTCGAAGCATCTGTAACAAACTTTGTGATCTCGACATAATACTGAACTCTGACAAAAATGACATTGTGGCAATAACTGAATCCTGGCTCAATAACAGTGTGCCGAATTCGATGTTTGAAGTCAACAACAAATACAATATTATTCGTAAGGACAGGAGAAATCGGAAAGGAGGAGGCGTTTTATTGTTTGTAAAGTCCGCTTTAAAGTATGTTGAACTGGACTATGGAAATACGGACGAGAGACTAGAACTGGTATCTATTGACTTACTGATTCCGACGAAACACCGCCTAATCTGTGCTTATCGTCCCCCCTTTCAAGATGTGCAATACCTTATTGATTTGATGGATATATTAACTAGTGCATGTGATGTATCATGGCCTGTTACAATCGTTGGGGACTTTAATTTACCTGACATAGATTGGTCAATAAAATCGTGGCCGCACACAATATTGTACGACTTATTTATTAGCCGAATTAATGAATCTGGATTGGAGCAATTAGTTAACTTTTGTACACGAGGTAATAACATCCTTGACCTAGTTCTCACCACATCGCCATTAAATGTTCCCGAGGTAACTTGTGATGAAAATTTTTCAAACTCCGATCACGTTTCTATCAATGTTTCACTTTCTGGAAACTTTCATGAAGTAAAAGAACCCCCAGATTTTAAATTCAATTTTTCGAAAGCAAATTTTACACAAATTAAGTCCTATTTAGCTTCAATTGACTGGGATCTTTTATTACATCATGTTTTTACTGTTGATGAGAAATGGAACTGTTTTTATAACATTGTATATAATGCGTGTTTGTTATATGTTCCTGTTACTGAGTGCTGCAATATAGGACCCAAACGAAAATATCCGAAGCACATAAGACGCCTTATCTCAAAAAAAGCCAAACTGTGGAAAAAATGTAAACGCACGAAAAACTTTTCTGAGTATAAAATTATTGCCAAAAAGTGTACTACAGCCATTTTTTCATTCAGGAAAAACCGTGAACATAAAATTTTAACTAGTGGTGATCGCAACAAACTTTTTAAATATGTAAACAATAAATGCTTTAGTAAGAGTGGCGTAAGTGCATTGAAAACCGATCAAGAGGATCTCGTAACCCAGGATAAAGAACGGTCCGAAATTTTAGCTAAATCATTTCAGCAAGTATTTACGATCGATGATAGTAGTTCGTCAGCCATTCAAGAGCCACTCTGTGGTTCTTCTCTTTCTTGGATTACTTTCACTCCTGCTACTGTTCATAAGTTTATGGGGAAATTAAAGAACAAAAACAGTCATTCGCCAGACTTCTCACAATTCTTCCTGAAACAGCTTCGAGATGTTTTGTGTTACCCATTATCGCATATTTTTGAGCAATCTTTTTTAAATGGTGTTGTTCCTAGTGCTTGGTTATGTGCTGATGTTGTTGCTATCTATAAAAAAGGATCAGCTGCAGATCCTATGAATTATCGGCCTATTTCGTTATTATCAAATTGTGCAAAAATTATGGAATCGATTATAAATTCGAACATTTTATGTTACTTACACGTCAATAATCTTGTATCTACAGAACAACATGGCTTTTTAGCTAAAAAATCGACATGTACACAGCTTCTTGAATGTTTTAATGACTGGTGCATTTCATTAGATATAGGTAATTATGTGGACGTCGTTTACATCGATTTTGCTAAAGCTTTTGACACCGTTTCTCACGCAAAATTAATTGGAAAACTAGCATTGTTTGGTATAGAAAACCATCTGAAATTATGGCTCAAAGCATTTGTGACAAATCGAAAATTTCGTGTAAAAATGAATAGCACGTTTTCGTCTTATTACGATGTGACTTCCGGGGTACCTCAGGGAAGTGTATTGGGGCCTACACTGTTTCTATTGTATATAAATGATATTGTTAATGAATTATGCGATGTCAACTGTAAAATATTTGCTGATGATGTAAAATTGTATGTTCATTGTTCTTCAAGTAATGATTATGTCGGAAGTGACCGTTTGCAAAGAGCCTTATATGCTATTGAGGAGTGGTCACGCAAGTGGCAACTCTCAATTTCATCGCCCAAATGCAACTTATTACGTTTAGGTAAGTCTCCAACTAATGCTGAATATGTCCTAAATGGTGAACCAATTTCGTTAGTAGAACAATGTAGAGATTTAGGTGTCATAGTTACAAATGATATGAAACCAAATGCTCACTGCGTCATGCTAGTTTCAAAAGCATATAAGGTTATAAATATAATTTTCCGCTGCTTTTTTACTTCTGACGCTAAGACCCTATTACATGCTTACATCACTTATGTGAGACCACAACTAGAATATGCTGCCCAAGCATGGTCTCCGTGCTACCTAGGGGATATAGATCTAATTGAACGCGTTCAGCGTTACTTTACGCGCCGTCTTTATGAACGAAACAACTGGGTGTATGCACCATACACAGAGAGACTACAAAAATTAAGCCTTGAGCCATTAGAACTACGCCGCTTACACTTTGATCTCATTATGGTTTATAAATGCTTGTATAAAAATGTTAATGCTTGTCAACATTTATTTACCCTTTCTAATGTTGTGCATACCAGAGGTCATTCAAAAAAACTGGTAAAAAAGAAATTTAAAACCAATATTCTGAAACACTCGTTTTCTGTTCGCGTTATCGATGCATGGAATTCACTACCTGAGTATGTTGATGGTAAACCATTCATACAATCGTCATGCCTTAATACATTTAAATCGTTATTAAAAAAAGTCAACCTAGACCATTTTTTACATTACGACAGAAACCTTTAATCAGATATAAGAGGATTAAACCCTATCTGATTTATTTTTTATTTAATTACTGTATGCTATATGTGTACATTCTTTAAATAAAATCTTGTTGTTGTTGTTGTTGTTGTTGTTAACTAAAATACCGACAAGGAAATGTTGTCGTATACACGAACAACTAATAGTTTTGCAGTTGATGTGATTCTGATAACTTTGAATAATATAGTTTTAATATCACTGTAATATATTAAGATTTTTGTACAAGTTCTTTTTTATAATCTAAGCAAATCCTATTCTGCTTTATTGTCTGCCGTACTTTTGTTGTATAGACATCTCAATCCGCGTGTTAGTTGTACATCGATACTTTTGTTGCCGGAACGTAAAGTGCAGTTAAGAATATTAATAAAAAAGACAGCATTTCACAAGATGAGATCAGAAGAATTTGTGTTGTTTACGGAGTCGAACAATGAATTTCTAACGTTTTACCGATATATAAACACAACATTTCTTGATCGCATGAAAGGCTAGGCTTGAACGTATTACGTAGTAGGATTTTATCAATGTTATGTGCGAATTGATTTCATTTTTAAATTGCATAGAATTAATATATATATAGAGATGCCCCTGATTGTAGTGATCAAATCTAAATTTCACGCGGACTTTACGTCAGCGCTCGTGTAATCTTGCTTTTGATAAGAAGATGCTATGTATTATTTTTCTATGGTTGATCCATAATTAAAAGTTTTTACAAAATAAAAGTTAATCAAATCCAAAATAAAAGTTTTTGTTTAAAAAGAATAATTGCTTGTATATGTAAAAGGACCGTTCCGGCCCGTTACGTGCTTTTGCAGGATTTTGGTGCTAAAACCACTTAAACCCATCCCAAACTAAACCTGATCACGAGACATTGGTTTTCGAGTGGTATCTCGGCGTACCAAAATAAGATCAGTAGAAATTGAAATTTTATCGGGAAGGACGGTATATTGCATGGTGCCATGGTTCTATTAATAATTGGGCGTTGCTTATTAACCGTTCATTTACTAATGTTTGTTGCTTATTAACCGCTAGTGCATATGTGCGTTTATTGTTACCATCATTGTCATCGCATTTGCATGTTTATTCTGTAACTAGGGTATTGTCATTTGGAGTTTGACTGGATAAATGGACTCGGCCATGAGTAATCCAGAGTTCGAAGTAAGGTTGCCGAATAGCATAGGGTGTTAGGTCTCAAATGGGAACTTGAGAGCACGATCGTAACTCGACCAGTCGCTTCCCAGTAGTAAAACTTTACGGTAATGACCGTCTGGGAATAGGAGCCCATCGATAATTCGGGTTAAACCATTGGCCCGCTAATGATCAGAGCCAAAAGTATTAACTTTACTTAGGCTGGACAATACACGTATCCATGGTCGCGCGTAATACACGTCGCCATGGTTGCGGCAATAATGAAAAGCTAAAAGGTTAAACTGACCTAAATCAGGGGTACAGTAGTTTCCGATCATTCGGAAATGGCGGCCACCGGGCTCGTTCAACGGCCCGTAAAAGTCTAACGGTCCGGATCTCTAGAAAATGATCCGAATACTTTTTGATAGAAAATTTCACGGGCTTTCGGATAATGCCAAAATGCCTCGCGTCGCACTAGTATTTGACCTTAAATCGAAGGAGCAAACACGTTAAAATGAAATCAACAGCAGTTACTTACGCTAAGTTTGGCTGTTGGTTGTGGCCCGCGTTAGATATAATATATATGTGTATACATATCTGATCTTCACGTCCCTTGTCTCGTTTCCCGCCCCATCGGGCGAATCTTCCCGTTTGTATCTTCGGAGCCACCCCGATCTCGGGGATCCCCATGTCTCATCGATAGCTTCAGCCGATCCAGCTAAAGCACCGCTTTTGTGTTGATTTACTCTTGCGAACGAGACCGCCCTCGATGGAACCGGCAATATCGCCAAATAGCATGTATCACCGGACAACCAAAGAACGCCGACGGATTTGACTGCGCCTCTTGATCCGCCAGAGGACGGCCGCTGAAACTCCAGTTTCACGCTATCAGCATCTAAAATCGCCTGACTAGCGACATTGTAACCGGTCCTTCTTTATACTGCCGAATCGTCGACCGGAATCTTACACTGTATTACGTAGCCCATCCGTTCGGGCATTTTAATTAGGTCAAACGGGTGTCGATCTGTACAACCATTAGGCTGCTTTACGGGTTGTCCCTCTGTTTTGCGACCATCTCATAGTCTACTACAAAATTGACATAAATTCCTGTCGGTGTAGACCCTTTTCGTACCAGAGTCACGACTCCAAATATGTACATGCCTTCTCGCCTACTTTCGGTGAGCATAACGATATTCGGCGGGCCTCCGCCCGACTTCGCGCGAACCCGCCACAACCTGCTAAAGTGCCCCCTAGTTTGGACCTCTAACTGAGGATCGGTACAAAATTCTTGAAATTTATTCCCAACTCCAAGGTGGGCAAATCGTCCCTCATTGCGTTCACCACGTCAAGGCATCTCCAAATATAATCGGCGTGTCTCCGTCCTCCCGGCCTTTAACGCGGGACACCATCGAAAGCGTCCTCACCCTCGTTAAAACTCTCCTTATAGCAGCCGTTGTAACATTTTTTCAATTTTAACACGCAGGACCGGCGCGTCGCCCCTCATCTGAATCGCATAGTCGTGGCGAGTCCAAATTTGCCCAGCGGGTGTCGTTCTGCTCAGCTGTTATAGCGGGAGAGCCCACAAAATCCACTATACTAAAATACATAAGTCGACCCGAGCGGGTCTGGCCCCAATTTTGCGAACACCCCCTTCGTGTTTGGTATCGTTCGACCCCGCTCTTCTTCCTGGGACCGAATTCGACCCTTACGCGCCGATGTTTCCCCTGGGATCCTTCTGCCACCGCTTCTCTTCTCCCTCTCTTTTTTCTCTCTCTTTTCTTTTGTTGCCTTGTTTTCTTTTTCTTCCTTTCTCCTCGACTGCCCTTGTTGGTCGTCGTTGGTGTTTACATTGAGCGTCGCACATTTCCGACGCGTCTTCAATGACCTGCCGACACGCGTGAGGACAAAACAAGAAGAGAAAAAGGAAAGGAGAAACCAACAGCAGAGGGCACAACATATGTATATATATAATATATATAAAAGTATATAAATAAAATATAAATTTCAGAGTTTTACAAATTATATAGATATGTACATGAACGAAAAAGGCGATAGGTTTGAGGACCGTTAGCAGCCCCTGAGAGGTCAGGCCAAGGGTGGTAAGCCCGGCAAACGCCACAAGGTTGGGTGCCACGCCCCCTATCATCGTTTGGGCCCCTCCGATGACCCATGCCCCCTGGGACGTGTGAAAGTCGGCATGATCAGCTAGACATCGCGAAAGGATGCGATTTTGCTCGACGTTCTGAGGTGTCCTCATGATAGAGGGTCACATTCCATATCACGACGGATTAGCTAAATTGGATGGGCGGCGTGTCGAGATAACAAAGACAAGCAGCAAATGGGGCCGAAGCTGCAATAATGTATGATGGGGAGATAAAGAGTCAGGTCGTCTATTTGTTAGATTAACCGCGTTCGTTGGGGATTGCGCGGACGACTAATGTTGACATTTCCCGTTTATGCTCGGATCTGATTGCCGGTCATTGCGTGCGACGATTTGTTGCCGATCTAAATAACGAGGAAACGATTGGGCAACCAAAAGAGGAAACAGATTTTGAATTTTAAAATGGATTAGCTGAGTCGCGGGACGTTGTGTGTCTTCGGGGTTTCCTGTTAATAACTGATGGGCTCTTTGACAACTTGAGAATGTGTTAACGTTTAATAAGTAATGTTTTGGATCTAAGTAAAGCAACATCCTGCGTTAATGGGATGATCGAATCTGTGCACATACGGGAAATAAATGCTTCAGAGTTCACCCTTTCATGAAAAAATGGGGTCGAGAGCACAGATGTGCGACTTCCGACAATTCGTAGGGTTCAAATTTGATGTCGGCAATTTCGATTGAAGCCGACTCTCATTAAGGACAACGACGGCTTACGGTAGCAGTCAACTTTAAGCTTCCAGAAATGCTCCTCATTGAACTTCGGGGAGGTAAACCCGAAAAAGCGGGCGTGCAGCAAACAACGGCGATTGGACGGCGACAAGATCGCTATCTTAAAATACAGCCGAAAATCTTGAGGTTGCGAGCATCGCCACGACTCATGGAATCAGTTCGACTTCGGCAGCGCGGAGTTCGGTCGACTTTACAGACCGGATTCATCGCTTTACTCATGTGCTTTGTTTAATTGAATCTGCTTGGTTGGAAGCTGGACTATTGGTTTTGGTTTCGACCTAATGGTCGCGTTACTTCACATTAAAGTATGGGTGCGGGTGCTAGAACTGAGGAGTTTAGTTTGTTTATGGGATGGTCTACCTAGAGGGAAAATCCGAACTGTAAGGGTGCGTATGGACCCACAAACTTTCATTGTCGAACGTAGCTCGTTGTCCGCCCCATTAGGTCGATTCTCCGAGTGTTTTTGGGCGGACCACCTTATCCCCGACTGCTCAATGTAGTGTCGTCTGGAATCTAAAATACTAGTCGAGTTCCGATCCAGGTGATTAGGAAACGTTGTTAGCCGAAGTCCTTCTGATTCCCCGCGGTCTTAGGCAGACCTCAAAATTATTTGTTGGGATGCAATAGACCCACAATTTTTCATGATGTCTGAGATGAGTTAGGTCGGAAAAGCTTTCCCTGAGGCGACCACGGTTAAAATTTGCCATGGCGTAATTACGGATTTAGTCAGAACCATGTTTTGTTTCTCGGGTTTGCGCTTTGTCGGTTTGTTTAACACTTTGCAACTCAGTGGAACGTTCGGTGCTCACGCCGTTCTTGGGTCCGAACGAGAGTAAGACTTAGGCTGGAGAATAGATGCTCCTATAAGCTTCGCCGAGCCCTCGGAAGAGGCGAACTTTCGTTAGACTTACTCTGAGCTAACTAAATCTGAAAACCAAAGCGTAACAACATTCTGGGAACAGAACTATTCGAGCCTAGGAGACGACGGCTTTCGCTTGGATTTCTGGTTCGTAGTGCACATGGTTTTCCTTTGTTTTATTTGTTCTGGCCATTTCCTTATTCTTAGACGATAAGCGATGCCTGACATCATGTTGCTTGTATATCATACATATATCTACCTTTGCATATAGTGAATTCAGTGCTATTATTGCCTTGCCTCATGCGGTTTTAAGTGAATTTACAATATAATCTAAGCTGGATTATTCAGTCTAGGCGATCTCATAGAAAACTTTCCTTTACTGAACCATTGTATGGACCGATCGAGCTAAGCAGTTGGGCCCCTGACCACAAAATATGGACTCATACAGTATTCAAACCTTGGAACCAAGCAGCGAAGTGTAATGTTCTAGGTCAAAATTACTAGGAGTTTCTCCTTCCAAGAAAACGGTTTGCCGCGAGGATAGGACAAAACTGCTAGACGTTTCAAATCCTAGCCCGTCGACGTTTAGGACTTGCTAAATTGATAGCTGTAAGCTAGGGCTACGTTCTAGAACCGATGAAGCTTTGTCGTGTTCGTGTTCCACTGACGCCCGGGAATAGCCCCCTCTGACCCTGTGTGCTATCGAGGATGATGTTGTCAAATTGTTTTTTTCAAAGCACAGGTTAATCACCTTTATACATGATGTACTTTAAACAGGAGTATCCTACACCCCCACCAAAGTACTAACTCGTTACAGCCCCGTTGTAGGACTCAACGGGGGTTAGGTCCCATACATGATCAGTCAGGCACAAGAGTTGTTCTAACTCGGAGCTAAAGTGGATCGCACTAAACACGGAAGATTCGGTCGAGTTCTAGAGAATGTTTCTGACAGATGACCCGTGCCAGATGTCATAATAATGATGTTCAATGGTGCACCATATATCGTATTTGATAATCATGCAAATTTTAGTTTACGCTTGTGCGCCCATCTGCAATCTTCCATTTATCGCCATAAATTTTGACCCTTGTTCAAACGCATAGCGTCCCGGGAGTATTGCAAGCTGGGTTTCCGCGGTTCAGTGTAAAACGATTTCCCGCAACGATGATAGATTTCGTTCTGAGCATTGGTAGCGCCGCGAGCTACGGGAAGCGTATTCCGAAGCACACCAGGGCGTATTTCGGGAGCCATATCTGAGCTTAAACTCGCCAAGAGTAAGAGTAATAGAAAGAGCTGCCCTGGTCCATAGTCTTTACCTGTTCTTACTCGCTGATGCCGGCTTCTTCTCGCTTCTCTCTTCCCTGGAACATGATTAAGGGAGTGCGAGTCGTATCGCTATCGTCATAGCCTCCACTGTATTTTGCCTATGAGTTACAATGTTTGCCTTCGCACCATCATATACCCTACCGTGATTGCCTGGCTTGTAGTGTAAATATTCTCAAATAAAAGATAGAAAATCAACCTATATGCCCCGTGTTATTCATTCGGAGACATGATATGTTCGTCCGCATCGACGGGCTAATGCTACGGGCCCCGGCTTGCGGGTGAGAATACCTCAAGCTCCGACGAGTGGGGCTCGCCATCAAGGTTATTACAAAAGAGCAAGGAAATCATTGCGATAGGGATCCACGAAATCATTAACTGAAATCACTCGCGCAAACGTCACGCTCAGATTGTAATTAAAATTTACCGAGAAGACTCCACTATTTCAAACGAACAATAACAGTTATCGAATTACCAACCAGCGTGTCCGACATTAAACTCGCAGGGACTGTCGGAACCCTGTGGGAGCCACATAGGCTACAACGACCCAATAGGAATAGAACCGTGTCTAATTGAGATCGAGTTGAAATTTCGAGTAAAATCAAACATTCGTTCAAATTTACCCTTCATTGATGGCGAACTGAACAACTTCCAGATGAGCTCAGAACAGGGAACATTGGTCTGGCATTATGACCTGAAAGCAGGTTTCGATGCCAACCTACCTGGGGGACCTCAGTAATCATACCAGATATGAGACACGTGCGCAACCAATCGGACGGGGTCCGAAAACACCTCGTGAAGCGCTCGTGCGGCCTGCTAAGCTCCATAGCTTCTTGAGTTCGACCAAGAAAAGGGTCAACATTACAAAATTTTGGTTTGATAGCCGGGGTTTGATAGTCTGGAGGTTATGATAGCCGGGGTCGTATGGGCATGGTGCTAGCAAGTTGCGCCATACAGCCGCGTACCGTTATTATATATATATTGAGTAGCGAAATTTACCACTTTCCTATATTTTGATCGGAAATTTGTCGCCACGTCAATGATGATGCGACAGCTAGGTCCAAACTAGAAAAAATGAAACATTTGTTTTACTAAATTCTGGTGTTGACATTTATTTTCATGTTTTTTCATGTTTAATTTTTCAGGGCCAGGATTGATTGCATGTCACTGGGCAGACAATTTGATCACATTCGAAAAGTTTAGAAACATAACCGCTACAGTGAGCTCAGCATTTGCTCGTGGTGCTTGGAAAATTTTCGATTTCCCCAGCTCATATTTAAGCCCAAAGTCAAATTTTCTACTGCAATCTGTGTACTTAAACAGCTACCAAGTAATTTACCAAGATTGCTTTTTTCAACATCACACCAGTCGCAGCATATAAAAGTTCATAGAACTCGAGAGTTTCTACTTGTCTTAGGTCAAAAAACTCATGATAGCTTCAAAGTGCTGCATATAAGGACGCATACAGAGACTTCTTTACGTCGGTGTTAAGATACCTAACCCGCACTCTAATCGACGACAGTGGTGAGCTTTGTAGGTGATCTCTCTTTTATTGATATGAAAGCTGTGACATAGTTCTCTTATAAGGACAAGCCGTTTGCGGAAAAGTAAAACTCAATGTAGCTGTGGCTAGTGCTGAACTTGTTAATTAGTCGTTGCCATATGTGCTTGGTATACACAGTACCTGTAAAATTTATGTTCATTTTATGTTGAACTTATTTATGTATGAACTGCTTATGACAGTTGTACCAACGGTATGGTAAAGCGAAATCAACACTGAATTCAACGCAGTACTCTCGAAAATTATTGAAATTACTTCAAATACATTGCAGCTTGAGGTAGATATGTCATTCTTTAGTTGCAGAGCAAAAGCTGCTATCCGTGATGGTTAATAATAATGATACACTATTTAAGGTGGCATTCACTGTGAAAATTTTAGTCATTATGTGACAGGTTCAGCTGACCTCGGCATAAAAAGGCTGATCATTTATCACCATTTCCTTTCGTGAAAGATAGGACATGGATGAACTAAAGCACAAATTAAACCAAGTCATAATCATACTTCATTTGAGCCAAATTAAATGGTCAGCAAATCCCTATATAATCCAAAGTAGCAGCGAAATTTGTATCAGTTTTGTCCCAACACAGAAATTATTTAACAATTGTTTTCACGTTGCATGCGGTTTCCGGCATTTGTTAATATATATTTTTCGTATAAAATAATGTTGCAGGCATTATGTATATTTATTAAAACAGCGTAACCTTCGATCGTTGATTTCAAAGCAGAATAATAACTTTTTACTTAACTGAGTTGTGCTGGTGGCGTCAGTTCATGCAATGGTGTATCATGTGTTACTCTATCGGAATGAGTTTGCAGGAACTTAACGCTTGTTTTCGTACATGTAGTGTAACATACCTACATCGCTAACACAGCTCTCCGATTCATCATCTCATTTTAATGAATGGGCACAAACGTGCGAAATGAAAAATTTTTGCGCAGGCAAATTCCGTTCGTACATCATAGAGCTCTTGTTCGCTTTTCAGTAAACTAAGAATACCGATGGTAGAAATATGAACATTAATTTCTGCAGGGTTCAGTTAGTAATTTTGACTAAACAACAACCAAGGTAAAAAGCCTAAAGCGCCAAAAGTGAACTCACGCATATTGATATAATAGTAACACTGTACAAATTTTTTAACTTTCTAATCTGCGTTTTCGCGAGCACTAAGTGATTTAGAAGCATGTAGTTACCCTATCAAAGGAGATAGAAAAATCAGGAACAACTGAATGGTTAATACCATGAAGTTCATTACAGAAATATTGTAGACGAGTATGATACTCGGACTTACTCTTGTACTTTACCTTGCTCGATAATGTGATCATTTTCAGGCTAACGATAAAGGACTGTAGGATTTCTGGAAGGGTGGGTAGCAACAATCATGTGGCCAGTAACCAATCAGATTTGAGCAAGCATCGAAGCCATGTGTGATTGCTAATCCTGCTCGATTGTGCTAGGCTATTGGCTACATAATAGCTAGTACACTAAGGAACCTTGGGCGTAGCCGGTACACATAAGAAAGCCAATAACACCACCTTCCCAGAGAACTTTGAGGCACCCGTTGCATACCTTAGGCGGTAAGCCAAACAACGACCAAATCATTGGATACAGTTGAGAACTTGAATATAATATGGCATACGCTTCTACAATAATTGTATAGATGCCTTTTGATAAAATTATAAAGGATGTGATAATCAACAGTCGTCACGTTACATGATAATTGCTAGTGAAGTCATAGAACAATATGAGTTTTAGGGGCGGAAGTTAGAATCATGGTATGTCGTTCTGGATATATTAAGCCTAAGCCTTAGTCTCATCTATGGTTTCTGTATTAGGTATATACTAAATATTAGTCGAGAGCTGCAAGTCTAAGCTGCTCTGTTTTGTAACGATGTTTTATCCTGACCTAAAGACGACATGGGCCGAACTTTTTTGCGACATAGTATTTGTCAGTTTCGTCGTGACTAAAATTTTTACTGCCTATGAAACCGGAACTGAAAGAACTCATTGTAGCGAACATATATCACATAATCAGTTATACACCCTGAAAATTTTGTCCCAATAGGTCAAGTCCTTTCAAAGTTATAGTTTCCAGTAGCGTTTCTTAACAATGAATGAACGCAAGTTTAACCACGTTCAATCAGACAATTAAGGGCAGATTTAGAAACATCATTGTCATGATTAGTTTACATTCAACTAACACATTTAATCCAAGTCGGTTCAGTAACCTTTTCAACGCTAAAAAACCTTGTACTTTGACCCTCAAAAAGAAGTAGCTCAAGCGCTGCTTCCGAATGTAATGTGATTTTATTTGTCAATTTTCCCGAACAAATGCGCTATTCTAATTATATTACCACTGGGTACACAGCTAACGCTAACATAAAAATTTGCGCCAGGTCGTTGCATTTGCTACAATTTTAACAGAAATCCAAGGGTCACTTTGGCCGAAAAAAATTATTTAAAATCAGTGAAAAACATAATGCCAGTAAGACAGAAAATATAAGCAAACAACAAATGGCATGGAAAAATCAAAACCACTGTACCCATAAGTATGACTATAATAAACAATTTATTAAGGATCTCCATGACCTCCCAAAAGAGTAGGTGACATATGTTTCTTGCGACACTTTTCCGCATGCGAAGTTTATGTTATTGCACAAATCTTGTGATAACGCGCTTGCTTTGTAAATCGATATTGTTCGATGCTAATGATACAGTTGCATTTCTTTGTTTAACACTGAAAATGGAAAAGTAAGCCTACAAAGATTTTTTGCAAAATGGCTTCGTCAGCATGCAGGCCCGCGGTTATGCGGCGTTGACATTATAATGTCCACAACGTTTGGAACCCATATACACCACACAGTGTCAGGCACATTGTCGACAATAGGGTTGGACATCCCACGCTCTTTTAAATTTTCTTCAGTAGTAGCTAGCTAGAGGTATTGCCACTTTTCCGCTGTGTCAAGCACACCGTGTATTATTTGTAGTTTTTTGACAGTGTACTGATAATCTTACCAACATTGCTATGGTCTAGATACAAATATCGAAATTTTTTAAATACACAGAATACCTGACTAATACATCGCGTTAGCTACAGAAGGTAGCCGTTACTGGTAATTTGCGTGAAATTGATTGTTCTTGTACGAGACCGTAAACAAAAAACAAAAATGTGGTACCTAGGGGTGCATCGTACAGCACCAAAAATTGGTTTATAGTATGGGTGCGCCCATGACTGTCTATACGGTATGGTCGTGACTACAGGGGACTAAATTCCAAAGAGCGGGGACATTATAATGTGAACGACGCATTAGCCTAAGTGAGGTCCTTCAAACCGTGCCAGTGACAGCCAGAAAAGATCGAGCCAGTGAGGCCACCTCAAACTGTGTGAGGCGCCAATTGATGTCAGTGAAGTCGACAAAGTAACAACAGTGTAAAATACCTATATATGATTTGCAGCACTCAAATTCAGAAAACCTATCATAAACATTTAATCCAACAATAAACTAATTATTTGCAGCTGCTTGAGTGTTTTTCATGTACTTTGACCACTATGTTATACCTGTAAAATTCTATACCTTAAATGAGTCACCCATTGCTAGTATGTAATTTGAACACCTGTGTCAGGTATAATACAATCGTGCTATCATGGCTGCATGGAGCAAGTCTTCATCGAGTGTGAGCCCCTTCCTCCCCACGCTTGGTGGTATAGGGACCTAGCCGCAGTACTGTGTGTCTGGAACTATCAAAGCATATAAAAAATATAACGATTTTGTAAAAACCTGATTAGACATTTGAATTACTTCAACTTTTAGAGCCAAATGTGTTTCAATCGAATTGCAGTTTCTAGTCATGGTTTTATGTTAGCGTCATTGTGTGGATGCTTCTGGGAAATAATTTCGCCGACTCCAGATTTCGAATACTCAATATATAATGGGCTTTCATGTTTAGTTTATATGAATTTTAAGGGACTTATACGAATTAATAAAAACAATTCAGCAAACATTAGCACAACATTGTGTACCAACAAGCTGCTGAATTCTTACTATTGCAAAAACATTGGAGCTGTTTTAGAAAATTTAGCCACTGCCACTGACTTACATTTCTGGAAAAATTGTTACGCACTCTTAAAGATCAAGAAAAATGGTGGAAATTAAACAATTTAGCCATTGTACTCTAACCGAGTCGGATGATGCTCTGCGAAAGATCGCTACAACACAGCCATAGTACATGACAGGGTCTCACTATCTCGTAATTTATCTTAATAGTCGTACACCTTACCAATAACGGATCGGGTAGAATACAATGTTTCCAGATAATGTAACGAATTGGATCGTAACGGAAACGGTTAGTTTTTATTGGACACAATATGAACACTGCGTATAATTTAACAAATAACATTTACGTTGAAGCAAACTACTTAACATAATTTTGAAGCCGAATTCAAGATAAATATTTCTAATTTTGAAATTCAATAATGTGAGCATGCACCTATAAACAATTAATGGTTTGAAAAACCAGCAATGGTACAGATGGATTGACTCACCACCCAGGGTCACCCATAAGAATCTGGAGAATCCACAATATTATTCAGACCAGCTAGAAAACAGTTACATACTAATACTAGCGACCCATTGGAACGAACAATTTAGTACAGGGGCAAAACTCATGTTCCAATTTCACGGATTCCGAAGGTGGACCAGACTTTATTTGTATCATTATCACATTAAGAAATGGTCAACAAACACCATGCCGTGATAAAAATTGTCACGTCGAAAATTCTTATAATTCTAATGAAATAAGATATTGAACAATTTAAAAATACATGATTATATATTATATATGTAACAAATATTATATATTATATATTTTATATATAATATATATATTATACATAACAAATATATATATTATATATAACAAATATTATTTATATATTTTATGATATAGCTTATAATTTAATCTTACACCAAGCATTTAACCAAGATCAACAATGTGTAAAAAGCTTCTAATTTCTTGTGGACATGTACGCCTTGAAATCGAGATATATTGGTACATGCAGATATGGAAGAAACGGTACAGTAAAACAAATCTAGCTATTGTAATTAGGATATTTATCATTTTATTTAATGTTGAAAGATTAGTAACTCAACCATTGTAAACAAGCGGGTCATATTTTCCACGCAGCACGTGACTTTTGTCACAGCCGTCAAGCAGTGACGTTGTTTTCTTCTTTTTATCACACTGTGCATTACAAGCTATCACGTTACTCCCCTCCCCTCAGTTTTCCCAAATTTTTGGTAAGGTGCGCTGGCGGCGGGGAGTAAATATTGACTGAAAATTAGATGGTGAAGTAAATATTGGTTGATAAAGAAAATTTTGTGTAAATTAACCACAATTTTGGAAAATCTGGAAAGGGCATAGCGAATGAAGCGCCCTAGCTTGATTTCGGGGAGGGGGGCAGCTGCGACTTAAAAACAAACAAAACGTATGCAGTACTTATGGACATACAGCTATTGTGTTTGCTGCAGTGTTCTGCTTCTGAAAATTGTGCATACGGTATTAATAATCTTGTACGATGCATAACTTTCACAGAGTTTCTGCGACTTTCCGACATTAATATTTCATAAAAGCAATTCATAAAGATACCAAAAGTATGTAACAATGGTGAAGAATAAGTGATGAGACCAACATGGGGGTAAAATTGGCCGCTTACTGCTAGTCATGATATGTTTCGATCGTAGTGCAAAAATGCTAAAAGATGAACCAGTTTCATAAGAGTTTTGAACTGTTTGCATTACGTGCATTTATAAGAAGTCTATTACCCACAGACTCCGGAAGAATGTTCCACGCGCATATAGTACGGGTTGAAAAAATGTGACGTGTTTGTATTACACTTGTTTATTTGCAACTTAAAAAGCTCTTTTTTGTAAATTTCCAATTGAAAAAAGCTCGGGAAAGGTTCACTTACTTGTGAATACATTTAATTAAAATGACTATAACCCATGTTTGGCCGCTGATGGTTTACGTTAGCTTAGAATTTTGCAGGCTCAGACATAAAACATTACGTTTAGAACCGAAATTTTTAGATAAAAAATTTTGGAAGCCCAAGTTTGTGAACTATCGAGGTCCTGTTTTAATCGTAAAGTAGAATGATCATGGCAATCGGCGAACTCGTGTACAGTTTAATTCATTATTCAACATTTATCTCGAAAATTTCCCTTGTTTAAAGAAAGATGAAATCCACTTTTCTTTAAATTCTCTTACATTACCTGCTAAACTATAATGCATTGCAATATGAACTGACGTGCCAAAATGTTGACTTGGCTCTATGTCTGGTATATTAACTGGCGATGATGTAAGATGTAGACAGGATTTTGTCACCTCTTATCGCGAATGTAATGCATTTCGCTAAACCACGTTGGACTATAAACAAAGCACGTGTAGTCATTGGTAAAAAGATAACTAAACCCTTCCTATTTTATAAAGGGAAAATTGAGATCGCCTACGATAGTTAAGGGCCACGAGACTTCGCACATTTTCGCGGCATAACACACCATAGAGCATCTTCGTCGCATAGACCATCATAGAGCATCTACGAATGTTTGCACAAATGTTAATGAATATGACGGCAACAACAGTTTGATAAATTGAGCTAGTCAGAGATACTTTAAATGGTTGTTAGCCTTAGCATTACCTACTAAAGATCTTACAGTGCAACCGCCCAGCAACAAAACCCACCCATGTACGGGCTGCGAACAGGAATCAGCAGGAAGAGAAATAATTTAATCCACAAATGCTATATATGTTTAGGAAAGATATACAAATGATTGAATTTTGAAAAATGTTGTAGATCAATTTATGTCCGGGCGCCATCATCTGCGGATCAGTGTTTTTAGAAATGACATCTACAAAACGTTTGCCCGCAACTAACACAGCCTAAAAGTTATACAACCAATGGCCCAGTAATGTATCATTTACCTCAAGATGTGTGCACCTAGGACCGGATTTTGTCACACAGTCAAATCCGCCTAGTGACGTTTTGGCATAGCCGATCCCGGTCCTTGTAAAGTAAAGTCCACAACCTACCTTGACGTACACGTTTCTACTAGTGGGGCTGGGTCATGTATCGTATTTTAATAGACGACGTTGGCCATTACAGCATATTTATTTAGTACTCGTATTAAATTAATTGCTTTGATTTTTGATCATGCATTTCCGAATCGAATACCTGGATGCTAGCCGTTCACTCTTAAAACAGCATTATACTTGCCAGAAAATTACTTTTCCATCCAGAGGTAGCTATGATAAATAATTAGGTAATCTTAACTGTTAGCTATGTCTGGAAGCATATTTATGTACGTCACAGCGCAACATACATTATGAATTGTCTCAATGTGTCCCTACACCAGGACAATCGACGTTAAATGTGGTATGGTCTATTTTCCGAAGCCAAATAAACCTTACGTGGCAAGCTGTTATACAAACGTTCTTAAGTGTTATCTTAGCAATTATATATAGCCTAGGTAGGCCCTTGTGACAATTTTAGAGCCCAACTCGTCTATTAGCTAACATATTTACAGGTTCTGACGGGGCTCAGAAAATGTCACAGGAGCTGATCCAGGCTAGCCTAGCTGGTCATTATCACCGCCGTGGGCTGTGTTAAAATCTGGCCCTAGTGCACACATCTTAAGTTAAATGACGAATAAAGCAGTTAGAATAGACGTAAAAAGTTGCACGTACTTTGAACCTTCGAAGTCTTCGAGTGGTAGCAGAAGGTTGGAAAGATTTTACGTAACAGCCTCGTCTAGTTTAGTTCCCATATAGCTTATATGTTTTGTTTTAGCTTTACAAGAGTTACCAAACTAGCGTTTCAGCGAGTCGTTTGATACCCTTAGTGCAGTTAGTCGCTGATAACGGCTCTGGGATTCAGCGACAAAATCTATACAGACACAACATAAGCTTTTAAAGCTTCATTTTGCAGTAATACACTTAAAAATGCATATGGCAAGTAGATATATAAGAAAAATATTGTTAACAGACAGAAGATATTTAGTTTCGTTTTATATAAGGAACTTTACGTTGTTGCACAGCACAGGTTTTCGTATAAACTTTCATACAACCAACTTTTGTTGTGTTATACCTGCTATGTTATCTGTTTTGATAAAGTAGGTAGCATTTCTTCTTTGATGCCGCAAATGATGCTAGAAAAGTATTAAGCTAAAAATCGTATAGTATATATAATCCGGAATTATTTAAGGTATAGTATTTTGACATATAGTCTATATTACGATGTGACCCAGGATAATACACCCTCATAAGGGGGTGGGGTTATCCCCGGAAGCACCAATTCCCCCTCGGCCATCCAGTCCCATTCCTCATGGCAGCTTAACCAACCATCGCGCACACCCATCACCACCGGCAGGCCCTCTTAGGTCTCAGACCTTGAGTATGTATGCTTAGCGGTCACTGTGTGTGACCCACGCAATTCAGCAAAAAAAAGCGATTCATGCTATCCATCCTCGACTCATCAGTCCATGATGCATTCTTGGAAAGAAGTCCATTGGGGTGTATAATTTTTTGTTATCATCACATTTAATGTAAAAACATTTTGACGTGTGGTATATTTTTATTGGAGTCGTTCATTTCAATTTAGCTTTTTGTTGACGTAAATTTTAATATAAATTTAGGTAAAAATGGCGAGCAATTTTGTTATCAAAATATCTGTAGCTATACTGTCAACTGTAATGTGCTGCAATTCCGTGTACAGTGTCAACATCGCGAATGTCAGATTTCCAAACGGAAAACAGCAGGAACTTGAGAAAAAACCGCCGTCAAAATATCCACCGCTTGATGTATTAGTGCCATTTGTAAATGCGTCGGTACAAGAAACGGCAGTGCGACATCTGTTGGCACGTTCACTGCCAGCTTCAATTGTTTCTCAAATTGAAATCAAAGTTAATTCAGCGTTATCGTCTATTTACGATCACGATGTTGTTATAATAGTAAGTTACATCGACATCGTACACACTAAATGTCGTCCTTGTGTCTACCTAGTGCTTAATTACAAGCATTAATTATACACGTGTACGGAGTCTTAGTTGGCGCTTGAAATTTTTAGCCGCTCTGCTACATGAACATCTCCAATTTTTTAGATATACCGAGCATTGAAATGTCTATCGTATGAGACCAGTTTTAAAAAATTTTCACACTCCGAAAAACGTGAAATATTACAATTTTTTAGTGAAAATGAAAATATGCAATTATACACACTAATGCAGGTTTCACAGAATAATGAGTCCAAAAAGTGGGCAGTTTTGTCTTTAACAGCCGTTTGCAAGATACTAAAATCTCTAATGGACGGTTATATGATATTTTAGTTTTTTGCAAACGGCTTCTAGAGATTTTTGTCTTTAATGACTGCTTGTTTGATATTTAAATCTCTAACACATAGCTGTAAGAGACTTTAGTCTTAGAAAGATAGCCAATACATACAGAAACCTCTAACAGCTAGCTGTTACAGACTAAAATCTCTTGCAGATAGCCATAACAGATTATTGTCTCTAATGGCTAGCTGTTAGTAACTTTTGTCTCTTACAG
The DNA here is from genome assembly GCA_030248225.1 of Trileptium ribeirensis. Classification (NCBI taxonomy): domain Eukaryota; kingdom Metazoa; phylum Nematoda; class Enoplea; order Enoplida; family Thoracostomopsidae; genus Trileptium; species Trileptium ribeirensis. Next base: position 23,672 of record JASANE010030759.1, on the reverse strand, counting down.
CCAGTTATAAAATACAAAAGTCTGTAATAGCTGTTCATTAGAATTTAAAATATTTAAAGGTTGGCTGTAAGAGACTTTTGTATGTTATAGCTGGCTATAAGAGACTTTTGTATGTTATAGCTGGCTGTAAGAGACAAAAGTTTCTAACAGCTAGCCATTAGAAACAAAAATCTCTTACAGAAACCTCATTATTGATAAAGGTGCCCCCGCTTGTTTAATATTGGCGGCCATTCCTGTTTGATATTGGTGCCCTCTCCAGAATAATATTGATCCCCTCTAGTTTGATATTAGTGCCCCCCTCCCGTTTAATATTGGTGCCCCCTCCACTTTGTATTGGGGCCCCGCTCCGGTTTCATATTGGTTCACCGCTCCAGTAACAATATTGATGCCCCCTCCAGTTTGATACAGGTGTCCCACTCCGGTTTGATATTATAGCCCCCTTCAGTTTGATATTGGTGCCCCCTCATGTTTGATGCTGGTTCCCCTCAGTTTGATAGTGGTGCCCCCTCCAGTTTGATATTGGTGCCCCTCCAGTTTGATGATCTATTGTCTCTTACAGCCAGCTATAACATACAAAAGTCTCTTACAGCCAACCGTTAAATATTTTAAATTCTAATGGACAGCTATTAGAGACTTTTGTATTTTATAACTGGCTGTAAGAGACAAAAGTTTCTTACAGCTAGCCATTAGAGACAATAATCTGTTATGGCTAGCTGCAAGAGATTTTAGTCTCTAACAGCTAGCTGTTTGAGATTTCTGTATGTATTGGCTATCTTTCTAAGACTAAAGTCTCTTACAGCTATGTGTTAGAGATTTAAATATCAAACAAGTAGTCATTAAATACAAAAATCTCTAGCAGCCGTTTGCAAGAAACTAAAATATCATATAACCGTTCATTAGAGATTTTAGAATCTTGCAAACGGCTGTTAAAGACAAAACTTCCCACTTTTTGAACTCATTATTCTGTGAAACCTGCATAATAGTATGCACCATTGGGACCGTTACATCAGAAACATCGCATTTTGTTTTATATGGCAACCGGGATAGAGAATATGCCATATGTTTGACATTAATGTTTTCATAATTTTGTAAAACTTAATTTAATAGTAACTTGCTGAGATAATTCCACTACGATCCAGGATGGATTATAACAAGTACTGATATGAATTCAAACTTTTGTCTTGTTTTAGATATTAAAGATACATTAATGCTATGGAAGAACAGCTATATATGTATATATTATACTTTTGCTAAGCTCATAAGAAGCTACGGTGAAGATATGATTAACAATTTAGTTCAGCACCAATATTGCAAAGCGATACACTAACAGAGTTTGTTGTGCAGCATTCGTTTGTATTTGCGTTGTTGTTAGCTTACTTATTGAGGTTACTTAAGAGCTGTCTGACAGCGTAGTAGCTGGTCTGCGAAGGTCGCCCCAAAACGTCTCTGTGGCCAAAGTTTGTCCAAAACGGTATGAAATAAACATTTAAGTTTAAGAAAGAAAGGGTTTTTGAAAATTTGGACTATCGCTCAATTAGCTCTTTAGTTCTTAGATTGACACATTTATTAGAACTAACATTGTAAAGCTATGCACTAACCGAGTCTGTCGTGCAGGATGTGTTTGCGCGTGCGCTGTTGGTCTCTCGCACTGCGAAGTTCCTTAAGGGGTGGAGTAACTGCTCTCAGATAGCATAGTGGCTAGCGTACGAGGCTAGCGCCAAAGCGATCCAGGTTCAGTGCGGCCGTTGTGCCAAATGCTTGTCCGAGACTGTACGAAATTCTCATTAGTTTAGCAAGGAATGGTTTAAAATTGGCATTCGCCAGATTTCTTGCTTGTTACGGCGTCAATATTTTAATTATGCGATTATTGCGTTATTTAATTATGTGTTTGAATCCAATGAGGTCAAAAACAGTCCTGTCACAGCTACTTGAGACTCTAACGAAGAGCTGCACGAAGATGTTCTCTTTAACTAAGCTACAAGGTTTAAACAAGAGCGAATGTCTATTAATAAACACTAAGCGAACACGTGATATTTAATGTAATACATCGGATATAGTATCTGATATTTATTTCATATTTGAGCATAGCCGTTGTTTGTTAAGTCCTCTGTAACTGTTGGATTGCTAGACATACAAGATAAATTTAACCTTAAATAACCTTAAATCCAACTTGGTCGATATTTTCTAAACCGTTCCTAGTAAAATTCAGGATACATCCTGCTGCTAGTTAGCAATTATCGGCTGATGCAATGCTATAGAGGCTTTGCTTTATTTAGGATACCAGTACAGTCGAAAATGCTAGGGGTTGGGACGAAAAAGCGTTTGAATTTTAATTGAACTGCGGCAAAACAGGATTAATCTGTATACAGAAAAAAGTTCTCGAAATAGTTCGTTTTGCAGAGCAGTGTTCACAGTCAGAACACGTTTTACTAAAAAAGCTTAAAGGAAGCGCTTCGCAACACCACTTTTGTTCTTCTAACAATTAATAAAAATTTTAAGAGCTCACCCAAATCAACAAAATCAAACGTTGTTATATCAGCGGTAGGAAGTAGCGGCGTCTCCGTTGCATGGGGAATTCATTCGTATCTTCGGTCGTATTGCAATGCTCATTTTTCGTGGGATGGCAATCAAACTCGGTCAATTCCCACTCAACTACCTAAAGTTAACGGGACGATAAAATATGTTTCCACCGGGCGGTTAGTAAGTTTAAAATATAACCAGAATAAAAAAATTCGAGGTAATATATTTTAAATTCAAAACTAGTACATTTGGTAGTGTGTCATACTCGTGCTACAACATTTTGTACTACAGAATACATTAATATGACATGACAGAAATTGACTTTTAAAGCAATGCTGCTTCAACTTGTACACATGGCGGTTTTTCATTACATCTTTTTACGTCTCGTTTTGTGGATAAATATAAGAGTTATAATTTTAGGCGCAGGTTCAGCATTTTACAAAGTTATTAGCTTTCTTTATAACGACGTACAAAAAATCTGGCGTAAACTCTTGGCTGTACAAAAATGAAGTTTGGAGTAGATGAATTTATGTTAATCCAATTTATATCGAAACTGTGAGTCTGATTGAGTAGGAAAGAGTTAGATGGAGAAAACTGAGTAAATATTTAAGATATATTATGGACGAAAAATGGTTACTGAGGTTTAGAACTTGTGTTGATGGAGGGCAAACCGTAAACATTAAGCAATTGAAAATTTGGGCTATTAAAAATTCACTTGCGAACAAATACATATCGTGTTATTTATGACATTCATGTTCTTTATATGTCAACATACGAAAGCTAAAGTTTTAAATGTTAATTACACGATATAATAAATCTAACACACGTCCTTCGTATACGCTGGTTTCTTAATTTGCGGAAAAACTTGGCAGCAACGAATGGCGTAGTGGAATTAACATCCCAGCCTTGTATAACAGAACACACTATGCGACGAGAAATTTCATGATAGAAACAAGAGGCACAAAAGATTTCTGCATTTAGTAACGTGTTGTGATTAATTTATTTAACAATTAAATGGCTAGAGAAGTAAGGTTAGTGATAATGATATTATTTATGATATTCGTATTTATATATATCAACATACGAAAGCGATGGTGTGGAATATTAATCACACGATATAATAATCCTAGCACACCTCCATAGTATACGCTGGTTTCTTAAATCTTTAATTTGCGGAAAAATTTGGCAGCATAGAATGGCCTAATGGAATTACCATCCTAGCCTAGGATAGCGGATCATACCATTTGACGAGAAATTGAGAGATAAAAATCTGACCTAGCATACCTCCATCGTATACGATCGTTTTTTAAGGCATTATGTTGCGAAACAATTTGCAACAACGAATGGCGTAGTGGAATTGATATTCATATTCTTTATTTATCAACATAAAAATAAAAGATGACGAATATTAATCACACTATATAATAAACCTATCACACCTCCTTTGTATACTATTGTTTTTTAAATCCTTAATTTGCGCAAAAATTTGGCAGCAACAAATACGATAGTGGAATTAAATTCCTAGTTTTTTATAGCAGATCATAATATTCAAAGAGAGGTACCGACATAAAAATAAGACGCACAAAAGAGCTGCGCGTTTAGTGACGAGTTGTGATCCATTTATTTAACCACAAACAGCTAGCGAAGTAAAGTTAGTGATAATGATATTATTTATAATATTTATATATCCACATACGAAAGCGATCGTGTCTAATATTGATTGCATGATATAATTGACCTAGGACAATCCATTGTATGCGAAAACATTTGGCAGCATAGAATGGCGTAGTGTGATTAACATCCTATCCTCGCATAGCAAATCATACTATTCGACGAGCAATTTCGAAATAAAAATAAAGACGCACAAAGGGGCTATGCGTTTAGTAATTAGTTGTGATTGATTTATTTAACAACAAATGGCTAGAGAAGTAAGGTTAGTGATAATGATATGATTTATGATATTTATATTTTTTTTAATTTGGCAGCATAGAATGGCGAAGTGGAATTGATAACTTAGCCACGCGTAGCAGATCACACTATGCGATGCGAAATTTCGAAATAAAAATAAGACGCACAAAATGGCTATACATTTAGTACGATTTGTGATTAATTTATTTAACAACAAATGGCTACAGAAGTAAAAATAGTGATAATGATAGTATTTATGATATTTGTATTCATATTTATTGACATACAAAAACGAAGGGGTCGAATATTAATTACACGATACAATTAATGCATCTTGTACACCTCCATCGTTCATCCTGCTTTCGTAAATCTAATTTTCGAACAAAAAAATTTGGCAGTATTGAATGGCGTAGTACAATTAACATCCTAGCCTCGCATAGCAGATCATAATATTCTATGAGAAGTTTCGAAATAAAAATAAGTCGCACGAAACATTTATTTATGCAGCGTTTACGTTATAAAGAACCCACCATGTGAAAGTTTTGTCCACCCTGGGTGTCTCTGCCACCATCAATTATATGGTGTCTTGGACACCATGGTGTTTATGATGGTATTTTCAGATAGTATGCATAGGCAGTGTACCGTCGGTGATAGTATGGTGTAGACTACACCATAACATTTATATGGTGTTAGCTACACCATGCTGTTATTAACACGTAGTATATAATGCATTTGTGTATGGTGTCCTTGACACCATCAGTAAAAAAACAAAAGGTAGATTAAGACACTATAGCTACGTTAATGGTGTCTCATACACCATCTTTTGCATTACATAGTGTGGGTATATACCGTATACCACTGGATGGTATGGTCTAGACCATAGGGGGACAAAACTTTCACATGGGGGGTCCTTTATAACGTAAACGCCGCATTATTTAATAACGTGTTGCGATTAATTTATTTAACATGTGGCTAGTGAAGCAAGGCAAGAGATAAATGGTATTATTTATGATATTCATAACATAACACTTGATAATGTGAGCTAGGGAAATTAGGCACCAGTGGGCTTGAAACACTGTAAAATTATTCTAGAAACCATGAATGTCGCACAAGTTGCTTTCCTATTAAAAAAAGAATGGACGAAGCAAATTAATCACAAGAAAGATAGTATCATCTTGCTTCATATATGACGCGGTGTATTTTTTGTGGAAAGGTTAATGATACCGCATTGGTTATGTTTGATTCACACTTATAAACTAATCTGTTATTTTCTTCGCTGTATTACAAAACCTTTTCCGGTATCTGTAAAGAAGCACACTTTATCTAACAAACTTCGTATCCTGCCTTAAGGATTTTATTCCATCATTTAAGATTTCGCTATTTCGGTAACATCTGCACGGACTCCTATTCAATGGTTTATTGGAACTGGACGCAATGGGAGAAACATATCGACTGGTTGGCACTAAACGGTGTCAATTTACCGCTTTCCTTGACTGGGCAAGAATACATTTGGCTTAAAGTATTTATTTCTATACTTTACAACATTTCCCAATAAATGTACATCAGTGTTGACAGATTGTGCGCTATCAACGTGTTTGTAGATAATACTGTATAAAAGATTTTGATCTGCGCAAAACATATTGTCTAACAGGAGGTGCATATAGGCGTGGATTAATCGATTAATCTCGCATATTTGGCGTTTTAAATATATTAAATATATTTTATAAGTTGAATTTATTCTTTTCAAATCATGCTATTTATGCTACTGCATAAAACTCATTTTTGTACTTTTATAAGATTGGTACTTCATATTGCTACAAAAATGGCGATGAGTTTAACTTCAATAATTTTTTCTTAATAAAGCATGTAGTCGCTTTTAAGTCCTATTTTATTAATGTTATACTGTCACCAGTTGGAATTAAATTGGTGGTAATTTTGCTATGCTAATCTTAACAACAGCAGGCTTCGCTGAGTATATAGCATCGTTGATTCCTCCCATCCTCATTGTTGCAGCTTTCTGCAATAAATAATCATAGGCGACTAATACCAAAGTATCAACTGGTTGAAGTTGTTGCATAAAAGTTGGTTAAAGTTTAATCAACCAGCATTAACATAACTCGCATTGGTGTTACACAGGCGACAGGCAACATGCATATCACAATCCAACTTTGGCGTTTTAGCCAAGTTGCATCGAACTGCGGAGGCTTTGGCCTATAATTAACCAGCTGAGATTATCTGTGCTATAAGGTTAAATATTTTTTGTGTTTTGGGGTTATACGTTTCATTTTGAACACATTTTTAAAAATTGCTGTGCTGGAAGCGGCAACAGCTACTTGGTTCACTTGAGATTTTTCAGATTACTGATTGTGGTAAGCTTTTGTTTTGGTAACGATTAATGAATTGCTACTTGGTTATGTGCGACAATAAACGTTTTCTCCTGAGTTCTCTTTGCTGCCCCACGCCCGAGATGTCGCAACCGGCCCCCAACTCTCCGACGTGTCTCAACCCCCCCCCCACTACCCGAGGCGTCTCATTCGCCCCTCTTCCAGGTGTCGCAACCCCTTTCAGGAGCCGAGACCCTCCGCCCTAATGAGATTCCGTCCGCCCCGATCCACCGCCCCCTAAAAATGTGCACTCAGCCCACCTTCCAGGCGACGCCTGAATGAGCACCGACCCGAAGGCACGGCAGCCTACTCCCCCCGAGGTTTCGCAAACCCACTACCGCTTCGCAAGCCCGTCCCTTCCCGAGGCTTCGCCACCGCCTCTGGTGCCATTCGATTTCGACCCATGGAACACCTTGGATGCGTCCTTGCTTTTATTCTAGGCACACAACATTTAATACTTTACGGCACACTGAATAAAAAGTAACTACGTCGCAAGCACTTGGCAAGCCACGTAGCTAGCTATGAAGAAATTTGATCTGTAATATAAATAAATAAATATCTTTCTTATTGCTTTGCTTAGAAATAGAAAATGAAACAAAAATAAGGTTGAAATAATGTTGGGAAACAAAATAATGTCGACATGCACGTGTCTTTCTTTTTACCCGAGAATGCGTTTCCGGAATACAAATCACTATCCAGTCAAAGCCGTGTTCTTAAAATTTTCCTTAATAATGTGCTCGGTTCGTGCAGTAACTCTTATGCCGCCTAGAACGAATTAATAAAAATAAATGACCAAATTCGTCTGATTCAGATACTCACCAAATTTACTTCTTAAAAAAGGTACATCTCCAAAAGAAAGTAAGTGTCAGTTTTTAAAAAAATCCTAGAAAACTTCGTTAAAAATGCACCAGTATTGGTAAATAAGTACCAGTACCAGTAAAAAAGATTATAGAGACACTGCCGTGTCCTTATAATAATAATTTTCCACCGTGTTTATTTAATATCTTCATATCTATTGCAATTTCATATCACTTTTGAATAGCCTGGCGGGCGATTCTACTTCACAGAGCTTTTCACAATCACTTTTAGGGTATTTAATTTATAGGTTTTCGCATATTTCAACCTTTCAAGACCGGAAGTACTTTCTTACTTTACTGGACCACCGTTCCTGTCTTGGTAAGTCCAACAAGACATATTTTCGTTGCCTATGTATCATTGGTGTTTATAAAATTTCTCCTACAGGGTTAGACGCCACTGAGCCACATTAATCGCGTTCTTCTGAGGCTCCGTATCACGCGGAAAATTTCAGCCATTACATCGAAACTACGAAGATTTCAAGCCAAAACTAGGAAATATCACGAACATTGAAGAAAAAATGGGCAATCGAGAGAATGTTCTTGGTAAATCCTCTGGCCTAGTTTAGCCGCAGCTTCTCCGCCAAGACCATGTGTCCTTTTCTTGAGTCGACCAAGCTTGGACACCTACCACATATACTGGAACTAAGCTAAAATCTTGAAAGCATGTCTCCGCTTAAAACAACGTTATCACGAATCTTCACAAAAATGTTAAGTCTGGTTACAGCTTAGGGTTTATCTATCTAAATAAGTTTAACCTTTAGGCTGCGCTAAAATGTACTCGTTTAAAATTATATAGACTTGGCTGGATTCATTTAGTAAATTTCGACGGAGCGTTGAGTTTGTCCTTTTTTGAAAAAGTAGGCTTAGATTAATTTAGGTCAAAAAACTTTGGTAACGCGAATAGCAAGAAATGTAAGAACCTAATTTCAGCAAAAACTTTGAGCGTGTGAACACGCCTTAAGAGATCAAACGCTAAATAATGAGTTTGAGTGGAAAATTAGATGAAGCAAACAAAGCATTAGTGTTTATGTTTAATCGAACCTTGCGAGCAGAATACAGCTGGGCGTTTTTCAAAACTAAGCTTGGTTATGCTCAGTGTGTGCATAAAATCTGAGGCTCAAAGCTGGGCTCGGTCTCACTGCTTTTATTCCAGGAGCGGTTTCACTGCCTAAGAGATTCATTCGTATGCAAATGCAGATAAATGTTTTGTTGAGCAGCGATCTCGATATTACAAAAGTTTCAATCAATAGCATACATACAATGAGAATAATAGTGACATTTACCAGGTGACCAGACGGAAAAGTTGTCAAAGTAACAAAACAGTATATATTAGAAGATACTCGGAAAGACTGCTTTCACCTTGATTCTGCTACCACAAGCGCAATAATTGGTTGTTAAATCGGTCTTCGGCGTAAGATGTGTAGTGTATTAGAAACCGAAGGGATGATTCCTTTGAGTAGCTTAGCCCAGTGGGTGAAACCTTCTAGCGTTAATTAGCTTTAACAAAAAATATTAGCTGTTAAATATGCTTTAAGAACATTTTGCTCTGAAGGTCAATTAACCGGCTATGACTGAACAAGTTAGTAACAGGCATAGTTACTTACTAATACAAAGGGTGCACTAGGGAAGAGTATGACACTTCCCACACACACATGTAAACCTGTGTTTGACGACGCGCGCGTTTTCAGCCTGACCCCCAGTTTTTGGGATGAGGGTCGAGATGTATAGACACCCCCCAAGTTTCTGGGGAGGGGGTAGTTCGGGCCCCCAGTTTCTGGGGGGCATCTCGGACCCCTCCCTCAAATTCTGGGCGGGGGAGGTGAGATCGAAAACGCCCGCGTCATCAAACACGGGTTTAAATGTGAGTGCAGGGAAGTGTCACACTCTTCCCTAATGCATTATTGGTAACACCAAACTTAGATAATATTGGTTTAATTTATGCTTTGAATTGACGCTTTTCAAACATTTTTACGATTTGCAAGTAATAGCTATATCACTATTTGTCTTGCATTAATAGCGTCCATTGATCACACAGTTGCGACCAGCTCCTTCCAATCGGGTACAATAACACGAGTTTGAACAGGTAGTCCGTAAACTGCGCATGCTTGTCTTTGAATGCACGCCATACCGTGCTACTACTAATATTATTGCTGCATTACTTTATATAACATATATGAAATGGTTGAATTAGTGAGATATTACCAGTATATGCGTAGTCCGTTATATACCTGTGAATGCAGGTCCCATCCTTTACTATATTTCTTTAAATATATATAATTCGTTAATCATTTATTACTAAATTTCAAAATATGACAACGCGTTCTTCAATATTGAAAATTTGTTATTTTACTAAACAGTCCAATTTTAGGAACCGAATGGGAAATCTAAAACACTGGGGCGGTCCATTATCGGAAGGCTGGATGACCAAACAAGTAGCTCTTCAGCAGAATATACTTAAACGGGAGGTCGAGCTGGGAATGATACCGGTTTTACCTGGATTTGCTGGTCATGTCCCTGATGCTATGGAAAAGTTAGCTTTTGATATTGGTCAGCATTGTCAGCGCATCACATTTATCAGTAAGGTTGATGTTTTGTTTTATGTTAGACCACAAAAGTGTAGTCTCTTTACTTCTGTTCAAAATTTAAACAATGTTTCAGCGTTGATGTGATATTGCTTTGGGGTAGTGATGGGACTCTTATTCCAAAATTTGAAAAAACTTTGTTGAAACAAATTAAAATACAGGAAATAGTTTGTAGAAATTTATTGGCATCGTTTTCTGCCACAACTATACTGTTCCAATAAAGTGAAACTTTTTGCCTCGTTATGATAATAAATGTACAGTTTTATTCTTGGTATTACGTTTTCCAATAACTTACAATATTAATTTGTGTAATAACTTTAAAAAATTATGTTAAATTACCCATGCGAGAGATGTTTTTTACAAAACCCGGAAACGCGACGAAATTGTTCAAAAGTTAATCCACTGCAATGATGGGACAGCCTAATATAGAACGTATTGGCGCAGCGTACCGTCCAGAAATTTTTATTACAAGTTTTTGTAGCCTTTAAATGTTAAAGACGTATTTGGAAACATGTTTACGTTTGGTGAGATGTTAAAACCGGTACATTGCAATTAAGCACTTGATGTAGCGTATTGTTTTAATATACTAACTTTCTTGTATGATATAGCTGTAGGATAATAGCTGTTACAATATTACTTTGCAATTCCTAATTCCGGTTTTAAGGTCAAATGTCTTGCATAATAAATTTTACATAAACAAATACCTTATAAACTCGCTAACAATAGTAGCTAACAACAATAACAAACTGTATAATGAGCAGAATCGGAACTATAGCAAAATATACCATAGATATATATCTATAAAATATGTGAAGTACAGGTATTTTTACTTTTTTTGAATTTTTTACAGGCTTTAAATATTTTCGCAACTTAAGAGGCCCAGCGTGATAATATAACATTTGCAGCTCGCGATATTAAGATTATTTTACTTGTTAATATGTCAACACAGTAAAAAGATGTATTAAAGAGGAAACATCAAAATAATCTCGTTAAGTAGCAAAATCCAAAGTATTTGGCTTAGCGTATAAGTATAAACTCACCACAACCACAATCGTTATATACTGTATTTGACTTCACCGATTCGCCAGGTATTGACGTCAAAGTTTATACTATCTAGTCGCAGTTATTTCATTGATGCGATATTTAAAAATGAGTTTTTCAGAATCACCCTGCCAGAAATTGGTCAGTTTTGAATATGTATGAGAAATTAATACCATTTGAGTCAGCTCAACGAGGCGATTCAGAAAATATCCATTTTGATCCTGCTTGTGATGAAAAATTTTTCTGATTCATTTGGGGTACTGTTGATAGCTAAAATTCTCTTAAAAAATTCCCGGTGTATTAGTTTGTATGACTTTGAACCGCAATAAGAAGCGGAGTCGAATGATGTCAAAATCAGTGAAATCGAATCACGGGTGTAAAAACCATAAACCTAATCTTAAACATTTATTCGTTAACCCATGAACCAATTTCGCTAATTATAAACCTTTTGACTCAGCTCATTGATGCAGTTCGTATTATAAATAAACTAATACATTTATAGGCGGCAAAATTTTTTTGAAAAATTTGGGTACCAAAGTGGAATCATGTGTTTAATCACTCAATCGTATTCTACCGACATATTAATTCCTCGTTTGCCTAATGTTTGCTTGCGTACTAAGGCTTGGTATTCAACGAGTAAAATTACGTTACACAGTCTTGACAATTTCAATGTCTTTGATATGAAAGGGCGACCAAATTTCCGAACAATATTCAAGAATAGGCTTAACATATACCGAAACCATTTGCAATAATAATTTTATATGTCTTGAGGAAAAATGAAAATAAATACAATTCACACACTTCATAGCTGATTTCGTAAATTTTCAAATATTGAATTGAGAATTTAATATCAGCTGACACCAAAATTTCCAAGTCCTTAAATACATTTTGTTCAATTATTAAATGTTTCTGCAATACTATATTGATGTATTCAAAGCATATGTGTCGATAGGGAGACTAAGGAGATTACAATCCCTGACGATCGGGCATCCTCAATCCAAATGTATCACCCGGAAACCACCTGCCATGTGCCATACGCACGCGGAAAAATTTAACAAAACGTGGCGAGATCTTAACTTTTAGCAAATCTTCGCAAGTACCTAACTAAAAAATTCCAAGTCCTTAACTACATTTTGTTCAATTATTAAATTATTTCGTAATATAACATTTATGACATAGTCGGCGATAGGGGGAGTAAGGAGATACCGCCTATAAGAGTTGGACTCTCCTCAAACCAAATCTAACACCCCTCTAATTACCCGGCACCCCTCTCGACTTGGTCGCCAATGGCACGTGAAAAAAATTCGCAAAACTTGGCAAATTACGGCTAAAATAGCCAAAAGTGTGATAAAATTGGCATAAAAGAGGGGAATTAGGAAAAATTTGGTTCAAGCTGGCAAAAATTGACACAATTTTAGCAAAATCAGGAATAATTTTGCGTTCTTAAAACTTCAAAATTAAACCTCTTCCCGAGACCATCTACCCATTCGAACCAGTTTAAGCCAGCGGGCGGCCCTTCGTTACCTATGATTTAGAGTTAATAAAACCAAAATTCAAAGCATGATTCTTTTGAGCATATAAATGTTGATGCCAGCGATTTACTCCAATATGAAAAAGAAGGTTAATTCTTTGTTCGGGAAGTCGCTGTATTTGACTCTCCTCTACCTTGTTCTTCGTCAACATGACTATGTGTCCAGAATTAAACTTTATGTCAATTTTTACCAATAACTCATCGTTAGTTCGCGTTTTAACTATAAATATGCTAGTCATTGTGCGCACTACCGAAGTTGCTGCTTTTACTAATTACAGAATCGGTCTAACAATACGAAGTTTATGGTTACCAACGGTCAAATTATTACTTTAATTCAAAACATGCTTCGACGATCTTCATGCTCTAGGAAAAGTTGTTGATGCTATTATGCGCTGCTAAAAATTTAAGCCGAGCATGACCAGCTGTTTCATGTCAATTACAAAATATAGTTGCAAAATTGACACAGATTAAGCAATATACAGGCTTATGGTGCTTGATGCAATGTTGTCCCCATATCACCATACTTCAAATGCGCTGTGAAGATGTGAGCAGCATCAGACTTGAGCACATTGTTAAATTATGCAGCATATCGTCAACATTTGTTTTTTTGAATAAAATGACGAATTTATTTTCTCAGTTCACTGTTGAAAGGTTATATATTAAACTGATAGAAATAGTGGATTTATCCTCATGATATCTTAAACGACTTGAAAATATCAGCCAAATCAATCATATTTTGAAAAGTTCTATCCAAAGTTACTACGATTTCTGTAAGCCGTTGGGTATTTGGTTAACACCTACTCATTCACTGGTGTAGATAGGTATATGTAAATACTTATAGTATTATACGTCGAAGCTTATTCAGATAACAACGAAAACAATTTTCTTTAACCCGCTCCGCTATATGCACGTTGTAATCAAATTGACTAAAATCTAAGCATGAGTGCCTTTGGTCACAGGGACAATGTATCGACATACCACGACAAAGTCTAATTTGTAAAATGATATCAAATCGATATTATGTTATATTATCGATTGTCTGGTTCCAAATTTCGAATTTTACCGCTTTTGTTAAAGCACCTGATTCAGCTTAATCCCTTAAATACGCGATTTATTATACTTTTAGCAGACTGTTCGACTAGTATATATGTATCAAATCCCAGAGTCTCTGAGCAATTTGTTAAATTTTAAATGTCGTCGGCTGTTTTTTGGAAGAGGGGCCTACAGAATGTTACAGATTGTGATCACATCATGGATAAACCCAACTGCTATTAGCAAATGCCCAATTATTTCCTAACTAGATAAAAATTTACGTTTCAGGCACTTTTCGAAGGAAAAAATTTATCACCTACAGCGGTCTGAGTTCAAATCATAATATTCGCGAACTCTATTTCTTGACCCGAAAAGCAAATTGTTTTCAACATTTCAACAGAGTTTATTATCCAGCTATTTACTCGGATTGGTTATTTCAGACACTTTCCGAAAGAAAAATTTTACCGCTTTCAGTGGCTTGCATTCAATTCATCCTATTCACAAACTCGATTTCTTGATCCCAGAAGCAAATTGTTTGTTAACATTTCAAAGGAGTTTATTGCTCAGGTAATAAATAACCTAAACTTTAGTGTTGCAAACGACGTAAAACTTTAACTAAGGGTACCCTGTTATATCTAAACGCTCAACCTTCGTTAATGACATGATTTTCGCGAACGAAATTTAACAATGTAGAATCTGCGTATCTACACGGCTGCTCTTAGGTTCGCTTTCAAATCTGAAGACTCAAGTGACTATCTCGTTGCACCATTGCGAATGACAAAATTCTTTAGAAGTCACAGATAAACATGCTTTTTGTCTTACGACTAAGTTCTACAGTGATGTCGTCTTCTTGCAGCACTGGTAAAATTATAAAATTTATACTGTGAAACATTTGACAAATACATATTAAAAAATGTCTGTGACTAATTGTCAAACTTAAAAAGCCTTTAAATGATTTTGAAGGCCTTTAAATATTATTTACAGTAATTCCGTACAGATATGTTTGTCTTTTTCTCAGGTGTCATGCAGTGCCAGGATAAACAGCGACGGAAATCACTGCAACAGCAGTAAAATATTGGCTAGCCACCGCATAAAGCATACAAACAATAATTTTTGTCACATATATCAGGATATAACATTGTATTAGAATTTTCTCAGAACGCCGTATTTTTCAATTGAAGGACCTGACTGACACCTGACATAAACCTAAAATCTATCTGACAAATCATAAAACACCATTGGCTTGTTCTCGGAGTCGATGATAGATTTGTCTGAATGGCCATTATTTATTTCACCTCTCTTGTTACAGTGTAAAAATAGCGTTCGAATTTAGGTTCATGACCGCGCTCAAATACTTATTACAACCATCTGACCACAAGTATTATGCAATTATAACATGCGAATGGAGCTATCTGCGCTACACGCAAAGTATATAGCAGTCTTTAGATTTCACAAGAACAATTAGATTATCTTTAGGCCGGAATAATCATAACTCTAAGACTGGGTCTGTGATGAGTCTGATGACCGAACGAAGATATTGCTGAAATGATCTAAGACAATGTAAATTAAACCAGATAAAGTCTAACACAAAGCTTAACACATGAAGGCATATATCACCTTAGCTTATTATATAAATTGCAGATTAGAAAATAGAAAAAACATATTGGTTGGTTCCAGTTTGTTATAAAATTTTTTATTGCGTGGTTGTGTGAATATTTAAGCTATTCATTTCATCAGAGCTGGGCGTTCACTTTTTTAAACACCTCAGTGCGTTGTTCTGATTGTTTGTATATTTTGCCGCTGCGTTCTAAGCAGTTTTACAAAGCAGAAATAGTAGGTTTTTTGATGCAGCGGTCCCATCCAAGCACCTAGTATAGGTTGCATTTCAGATGAAGTCAACGTTCGGTGATGTATTCCACGTTTATAATGCAGATCCTTTCAACGAAATGAGGCCACCAAGTTATGATCCGTCCTATATTCGCAACACTATGCAAAATATTTACGCAGGAATGCACGCTGCTGATCCGGATGCTGTATGGTAAATTTATAAAAATATTATTACTTTCAGACTAATGCTACTTTATTATTTTTCATCTAACTAAGTATCCATAAAAATAACTATATAGCATAGACCATGAATGCTCACAGGGATTGAGGAATTATCTCCCATAGGCGTGCTTCGGTCACGCCGATTCCCTCTGACAGATGCCTACAGCGGCGTCTCAAAAACGGAGCACTTTGGCGTCGCCCAAGAGACTCCACCCCATCCCCGCCGATCGCAGATTACCCGCGGGAGAAATCAAAGGCACACCCCATCTTGATAGCCTGGGTACCCCTGAGACCTAGGACCGTGAGCATGCCTGCACTGACATAGAACCACGAAAACGCTTATATTAAACACATGCTTTCCGTTTAGAGTATTTTAAAAGGTTACTTAAAAGTAAAATAATGTTTCTGCACAAATTTGCATTTATAAACAAGATAATTTATTGGTATGTAGAGTGAAATAATAAGTCGGGGTTGATACGTGCTAATTTGGTTCAACTCAGGCTTGTGGTGATTTATAGAATCGGGTTCACTATATATTTTACTCGGAACATGAAAAACCATATATGCGACTTGCACATTAAGTTTCGTCTATTCTGCTTGTAGCTAATGAGTAATTATTTTTGCAGACCAACATAAGCGCGATTTTAAACATTTTAGTGCCAAATTGAGTTGTGTCTAACTCATTCTGAAACAGCCGATTTACGGCAACCTCTCCGAGCACTCCGATTAAATCGACTAATATTTTAGATCGAGAAACCCCAGAGCGCAACAACGTTGATACCATAACTCAAAGCGACGTTTAAATTTTAATCATCTCAGGGGCACATGTTGGAGTAGTCCCGAATAAACAAAGAAGCAGTCTAATATAATGAGGTCGCGTAAAAATACCACCAATTTTTAGAAATTTTATAACTCTTAGCAGTACCAATCTAAATTCTAATCGAAGTTACAATTCTAAAATATGTCATTCTTCGCTGTTTCGTCTTTGCTAAATTTTCCAACCTTGCGTTACTAGTATTGGGGCGAGCGAAATGACAAACCATAACCGAATTTCGGACTTTTCTGTGACTTTAGTTTAATTATAGAACAAACATCGTCGTAGGAGATATGTGACTGATGGTACTTATTACTGAAATTCGTTGCTTCCAAAGGCCAATGATATTTGTTGACTTTCAGTTATTATAATACATTATTTTAATAACTTAATATGTTATATATGAATGATAAAATTGAAGAATGAAACTATATCCAGACAATTTCTGAAATATAGACTGCGTTCCGAATTTACAGTGGTCTTATTGTGTTTTTGCAAAAAAATAGCATTTGCAAACTTTTGGTTTCGCTAAGTCCAACTACCCACAATAATTTTACCAATGATTTCAGTAATATAAAGAAACTGATTGATTTCCTTAAAGCGTGAGCTACTTATACTTAAAAGTGACCATTGTTAAGACAACCTTTTGGTTTGCTAAACGCAGAAGTAAATCTATGACATCCAGTCAGATAATAGCGCACATGCGGTCGGTGCTGAATCGATTTGTGCATAACGATTAGTTTGTGCACATTACGGCCGTACTTCGAGAAGTAACTAGATTTTTGATACATTGCAACGCATTAGCAATACAAAGCATAATTACTTGTTTTATGTTGAAAACTAGTTGTATACGACGTCTTCAAATGTTTTATAGGGTAATGCAAGGCTGGTTTCTTTTCAACGATAAAAACTGGCTCGGTCCTGGGCGTTTGGAAGCTTTGTTTAAAACGCTGTCTCCAGGACAAATGCTGATGTTAGATCTTTATTCTGAACAAGCGCCAATGTATCCGTTGACCAAAAGCTATATGGGGCAGCCATTTGTTTGGAATATGTTGCATAACTTCGGTGGAAATATGGGCTTGTATGGGGCGATAGAATTTGTGAATCAAGTAAGTGGGGAATTATACACTTTTAGTGAAAAGAAATTCCCTATATTGTGATATTTAACATTTACAGGTTGCTAATATATCAACCAATCGCATGAAACCCTATTAACTCTTTAAAGGAGTGTTACCAAAATGGCATAGTGTACGTTGATTGTGATGCGCGGTTTTGATTCGGTCGCGAAGTCTATTTTTCAATATCTTTGTTGTTCGCCTTGCTTTACGAAATCTCTTACGGAACCGAGCGCTAGATCAATGCGCCGCTCGCATGCAATTTCAATTAATTTCGTTATACCGGAATGAGTTTGTTAACGTTGAATGTTAAACATTATAAAATAATTCTTGCATTAGAAACACAAAAACCGGTCTGGGTACAGGTGGGATATATGTTTATGATGATTTTGAGCTTTATTACAGCACGGCAAACACAGTTTAGTTAATACAATACCATCATAACCTGAATAAAAATGCCGTATTAAATTTTCAACAACAAGCGAACCACTGCTAAAGAGCACATGCAGATATCAACACTTTTGGTTCGTTTCAATTGAAGTGGAGGTTTGAACCTACTGATCAGTTGTTTGAAAACGCTAATAGGATTAGGTGAATGTTATAGTGATTTTACGTGTGATTCGATGCCGGACAAAATTTTCTCATCAAATCATGTCACATATAATAAACATTTAGATTATTTTGTAATTTCTATAATGTTATAAAGTACATTTAATAGTGAAGGTATTGTTTAACGCCTGCTCCCCCCGCTGACGCAAACACACACAAAATACGGCTTTTATACAAAATAGATTAACCGTAACACCCCGAAACAATTAAGTCGCACTCACAAATATGTCCGTTATCGGCGTAGACCTACTACTTTCAACCATTTAGCGTCTGGAGTAGTTCCGAAACAACCGGTTACACTGTGACGAGCTGTACTAGCTAAATTCAACGTGGCTGTACGTTTGTAAATGTGAAATATTTCACTCTATACAAAGAGCTATGTTGATGCCAGAAATGGATTCGAAATAGCGCTTAATGGCACAACAGTAGCTAGTTTAGATAAAGTGGTGCTATCTGAAACATTAATCGTCCATATAGCTTTTATTATTAAGTCAACAATTGCGGTGTATGGACATTTGAGACTACTTAACACGTTCTGATGTTTTACATATAACATAGGGCATTGGCGAAGCGCAGTCAATGGAAAATTCATCGTTTGTCGGCACCGGACTTACAATGGAAGGCATGTTTCAGAATTATGCCATTTATCAATTAGCGCTGGATCGCGGATGGTCAAACACTTCAATCAATTTGACTAACTGGTACGTTTGTAACGTATTATTTGCTTGCTGTACGTTCGCAACTTTCGCTGCATTATTCAAGTTGTTTTAACACATAAATTCGTATTCCATGGCAGCAGTTTTTGGAGTTGCGCAGTGGCGGATCCAGAAAGTTATAACAAGGAGGGCGGTTTTGTTAAAATACTTTTTGTATAGGCACCCGTTTGTGGCTGAAATTCTTTCTAAATTACGTGATTTTAATACCTTTCCGCATATTCACGTTTGTGCGGTATGTCTGTACTCTACCAACCAAGCCTGTCGCCCCAGTGCAGGATTTACTACAATTGTGATGTATCACTGAATTTTCACAACTTTCGCTGCATTATTCGGTTTGTTCAAATAATAACGCAAACTTATATATATTTCGTGGCGCAGCGCGTACCAATAGTGGAAGCTTGATCATTTTAATTACCTTTATGAATGAATCTTGTCAAATTTGTGACGCAAACTGTAATCGCTTAACGCCAGTTTTATAGCATTATGTTTGCCTATAATTTATAGGATTGTAAACTACACGACTCAACGGTACGGCAATGCCAATGCCATACTCCAACGTGCCTGGCGTTTGCTGTGGGTAACAAAGTCGAATTTACTTTACGGATTTTGTTTAATTTGATGTTTATAACTGTTTATGATTTCTGCCGTCAAAATTCCAAACTGTGGAACCAAAACAAACTCTATTTAGGAAAGGTTTAGCTGTTCAGTGTCATTTATCGAGTTTGTGCTTATCGATAAATTTTGCGCTAAAGCGCTGGTGTGTAGCTTTGTATAGCCAAAAAATTTTTACTGTGTGATCCTATTAAATTTATAACATCAAGTCTCATTCCTAAATTCATGTGTTGTGTTCGTATACGCTGTTTTGGATTTCTTTGCCCAACCGATGTAAATGTAAGGCAGCTAGCATTGTAGCTTATTGACGAAAACAATGTGTAAATGCTGCATATTTTTGACCATACTGGAATATATATGTATTTGATTTGTTTCCGCATCAGATCATAAGCAACCTCACTTCCAATTTAGGCAACAATGACCTTTGGACGCAGAGTTTGTGATTTCAGCTTATATAATGTGATTTTGTTAATGTATATGTAATGCAGATATTACATATATGTTTATATGTTAACATCCTATTTACTTAGAGCGATTAGTAGCTATGTAACTGTGTGCCGCTCGTGATGTACAGGTTTAATACGAGCTAAAAATTATATTATAGAACGATGTTTACAACTACACTGGTCCGCGTTATCCGGAATTCGATGCATATATAATTACAAGACGACCACAGCTTGGACTTTCCCAAATGGTAAACATTTTGACAGGACACTACATTCGGCGCTGTGACCGCTGGGTTGTTGAACGGCGCAACACTTACCCTAATTTAAACATTGAAAAATGTGTTCACAAAAGCAACAGAATATCAATAATATATCAAGAATCTTTGGTAAAGGTATATTATGTTCTCCCGGGAAAAATGTTTGTAATTTTGTCTGTGGGCTATTTTGTATAGCCAAGCAAAACTGAAGTGTGTTTATTGCATGGAGCATTTGACAAAACATCTTATGCGGCGTTCACGTTATAATGTCCCCAACGTTTGGAACCTATGTACCCCACACAGTGTCAGACACACTGTTGACAACAGGGTGTCTTAGACACCCCCATGTTTTTAATAAATTTTTTCAACGGTAGCTAGTTACGTGTATTACCACTTGCCGACAGTGTCAGGCACACCGTGTCTTCTGGCAGTTTTATTGACACTGTTCGGAATTATTTGAGCAATGTTCATATGGGCTAGATACAAATATCGAAAATTTAGGAAAAACTCCACAGAACAGTTGACTAATAAACCGCATTCGCTACAGACGGTGTCCGTTATAGTTAATTCGCGCCAAATTGGTAGCTGAGGGTGTGTACGACGCTGTCTAGAAAAAATTTAGTAGCTAAGGGTGTGTCGTACACCCTCGGCATTTTATTTACAGTATGGGTGTCACCCTGACTGTCTATACGGTAGGGTCGCGACTACAGGGGGTCAAAAGTTCCAAACAGCGGGGACATTATAACGTGAACGCCGCATTAGTATCATTATGTGTAGCACATATGCATAAAGTGAGAGTAGTTTAAGTTGAAATATTTTAGTGGCCAAGTGTGTAGTGAATGTGTTTGCGCCGAGAGCATGGTGGCGAAACTCCACCGTGCTGGGCGTTTTCTCTTATTTCTTAAATCCAATTTTAGCGTCACTCCTACATTTAATACTAAGCACGACATCACCAAGTAAGAATAAACAGACTTATCTTACTGGCCCAGCGTATCCACTCAACAATTTCTGGCGATCGCCCAGCAGAATACTTCGCCGTTTCAAATTTTCGTGACGTCGAAATCTGTTCAGCCGAGTTAATTCATTCATTGTTTTGGAATCATCATACGGTATGGGGCAACACTGACATTGACTACTTTATGTTAGTTTACTTTAGCAGCCTTTTACTGCGTGTGCCCGGAATAATATTTATAGACAAACTAATGGAAATAATCAACGGTTTGATACACAGACGGTCGGTCCATAACAAGATTCTACTGAATACGTACCTTTGGAAGAAGCGGTTGTTTGTCGAACATTTCGAGGATGGTTTTAAACCTATCAGCATTAAAACCTGAGGCATACTGACAAAATAAGAAAACATATATGCCTGACAAGGTTTCAATTAGAGAGTTTCAGATTTCCTTGTGTACATTGGCCTAAAACCAAGATATGAATATGTGTAACAGGCCCGTTCCGGCCCAGTTACGTGTCTCTTCAGTAATTCCGGTGTCAAAATTATTCGAGAACGTCAAGGAAAGCCCTCGGGAGAGTGGGAAGACGCTGGTACCGTGAACCAATTCGTTATCATTTTCATGCCGTAATTCGTTATCATTTTCATGCCGTATTTTCAATATGATTCGTTTACCATTTCATGCCGTAATTCGTTATTATTTTATGCCGTATTTTTAATATGATTCGTTTACCATTTCATGCCGTAATTCGTTATCATTTTTATGCCGTGTTTTAATATGATTCGTTTACCATTTCATGCCGTAATTCGTTATCATTTTTATGCCGTGTTTTAATATGATTCGTTTACCATTCCATGCCGTAATTCGTTATCATTTTTATGCCGTGTTTTAATATGATTCGTTTACCATTCCATGCCGTAATTCGTTATCATTTTATGCCGTGGTTCTTTTAATATGCTTCGTTTACCATTTCATGACCATGATTCGTTATCATTTTATGTCATATTTTATAACATGACTCGTTTGTCATTTTACGCTATGCCTCTATTATCATTTTATGCCGTAATTTATAACGTGATTTATGTATCCTCCGTATTACGTGTCCGATCACAGGGACGAGTGTTGTGCAGAGCAATTGAAACCAAGTGATGAGAAGTAGGCTGTTTTAACCGCTCTAAAAGGCAGAGCAGTAAGCCCCGAACCGACAGGAAATGGGGATCAGGCAAAACCTCAACCAGTCGCCTCTATATGCTAAAGTTTTGACGGTTACGACCGTCCGGGAATAGGAGGCCCCTGACTGCACATCCAAGAAAACGCGCTAGTTAAGAATGAAATTAAAATTATCAAATTTACTTGGTCTTAGCAATATATTAGGTAATGGTCACGGAAAGTAGCTAGTCAAAAGCAAGCAGAAAGCACACTTGTCGTAGCCTTCGCAATTCTAAGGGACGACGTATGCCGGGTTAAGTCGAAGGCCCGCCATCGTCTACGGTACCCTGATCCGGAAAATAACCGGAGCAGGCTGGTAGAACACTTTGGGAATCACGAATGGACATCCAAAACCGCTCCGGACAACGCCAGAACTTCGCCTATAGTACGTAGAGACAATCGCTACCTACGCTAGGTAGGATTGTCATCGTGGAACCCGGACCATCACTTTCCATGCAGTTAGGGCATATCATATATAAAATATGTACATGTATCTATTTTTGTGTGTGCCCCGTGGACAACTTCTTAGGCAAAACCGCCGTGTTTCTGCAGCCTATTATAGTATGCAACCAATACAAACCCCATTCTCTAACATTCCCGCCGCCATACCCCGCGTCAGAACCGGCGCATGCGACCCCTCGTTTTGCTCATCGTGACTAGTTGAACCCAACCATATGTTTCGAACCCCTGCCCGAATCCCTGCTGACCCGCTGCAGCCACGCAAAAATGCCTAGAAAGCCGTTGTCAACTGCTGATGGGCACCAATAATTCGAGATTTTTCGCTCTACTCTAAAATGGGCGAATCGCCCCTCGTTAGATTCGTCTCGATGAGACATTTCCAAAAATACCCGGCGGGTCTCGCTCCGCCACCCCGTTAACCCGTACGACCAACAAATGCGCCCCCATTGTAGCCACGACTCTCTCTAACCGCACCAATTTTAGTACCGTTTTTACTCCTGCCGCCCCGGTGGCGATATCACCCCTCGTTCAAATCGCCGTTGGACGCTGAGTCCAACGATACCCGGCGGGCGTCGCTC